>MU689771.1:19117-57424 GCA_026770625.1 Nicotiana glauca
GAACTCAGTTATATTTTTACTCAACCTTGAGTTTTAACTGATATTTGAACTATTGTTAGAGCTGAGAATTTTCGTTTTCATTGATGCCCAAGGGGCTTATGATTTTTTTGGACTGATTGAGGTCGAGGGCCATGATTGAGGATCTGATGAGTGATGTGAAGAGGCTTTCAGTCCTCGAGTGATGTGAGGAGGCTTTCAAGCCTTGATTGATGTGAGGAGGCTTTCAGGCCTCGAGTGATATGTGAGGAGGCTTTCAGTCCTCGAGTGATATGTGAGAAGGCTTTCAGGCCTCGAGCGATATGTGAGGAGGCTTTCAGGCCTCGAGTATTTTGTGAGAAGGCTTTCAGGCCTCATGTTGATATGTACAGTCTTTCAGGCCTTATGATGATATAGCGCCTGGGCTGTAGGAGCCCCTCCGGAGTCTGCACACCCACAGTGAGCCCGGTTACCCTGATATGAGTTGGGAGTGAGCCCGGGGAGTTTATGTGAGTTGGGAGTGAGCCCGAGGGGCTGATGTTGTACCATGTGATTGAGACTGAGCCCGAGGGGCTGATATTGTTCTGAACGGTTGATATTGAGCCCGAGAGGCTGGTACTGTTTTGAGCTGTGCCCGAGGGGCGAACTTTTATGTGCTCATCTTACATACTTATTTGCATTTTTACATGTTATACTATGGTATTTGTGCCCGAGGGGCGGATTTTCTGTGCTAGTCAGCACTAACTATTTTTAAACAATTTTCTTAATTATTGAAAAGACCATTTTCAAAAGAGATTTGAACTGAGCCAAAACATTTCTAAAGAGTTCATTGATTTCACCGTTTTCTCAAAAATGGTACACGGCTTCTGTATAGACTGTTGGTTGCTTTACGTGATTTCTTGCTGCTCAGTTATTATTTACTTTTATTACTCATTGAGTTGGAGTACTTACTTTACTCCCTGCACCTCGCGTGCAGTTGCAGGTATTGTTTACCCGAAAGCGGGTTAATAGCTGATTGAAGGTATTACTACTATAGTGGGCAAGGTAACCGCCAACGTTCGCAGCACCGGACTTCATCTTTTGATTCCAAATTTTATTCTGTATATTATTATTGGCCCAGTAGTTGTGTTCAGTCTTCTTTAGATGCTCGTGACTTGTGACACCCTGGTCGGGTTGTGTTGGGTTGTAATTAACGGTTTTAATGCCAATAAGTTATATTTTCGATTCATTATGTTTAATGATTGTTTAAGAGACGATTTGGGTTAGCTGCCTGGCCTTGTCTTCACGAGAGGCGCCATCACGACCGGATTTGGAAATTTGTCGTGACAACTTAGTTGTTGAAGTAATTTAGTTTTTATCAGAGTATATTTAGTTATTTAATAATTTAGTGCCATGCCAGAGTATATTTAATTCATTAAAGTTATTTACTTTTTGCTAAAAGTATTGTGCTTTAGATTCTTGTTGGTTATTATGGTACCTCATTACCGGAGTATGAGTAATTAATTTATGAGTTGTATATGGTTCCTATGAATAGCCTGTTATAGTATATTTGGTTGTTGTTGGTGCTGTTGTGGTATTTGTGCCAAAGGAAATTTTTTGGGATTGTCCAATTTACAAGTAAAACTCTGCCGAAATTTTTGAAAATTTTGGAAGTTAGCCAAAATTTTAAGTCACTTGGAAGAGTGAGTAGTGCTAAGAAAATTTAAGAGGTTCAAGGACATGAGGAATGGTTGTTAGCTTAAGAATAAGGCCCTAGCAACATTCGAGGACGAAAGTTTTTAAGGAGGGAAGATTGTAACACTCCTCAAATTTATAAAAGTTTCGAGATACGCTAATTATAGAATTTAATTTATTATTTTTCTTGCCTATAGTGAATATACACACACACACTTAAATAATTGAATATAAAATTAAAGGAATATTAGTAATATATTAATAATTTTAGTATTATTAATTATTAATTGTGGGTATCATTAATTATTAGTTATATTTAAAAAAGAAAAAAGAAAAAAAAAAGGAACAGCTTTCAAAAGGCTTAAAGCCTTGAAAAAATTAGATTAAAAAATAAAAAAAAAGGGCTGAAGTCTTAAAGGCCTTATACGAACAGACTTTTGTTCTTTCACGTTAAGGCTAAAAAGCCTTATTCAAAATAGAGAAACAGAACATTGTTTCTTTCACGCAGCAAGCATAAAGGCTATGAAACTGAGGCAGTGACTCACGCAGTCAGCATAAAAAAATTTAGGGTTCTTTATAAATTACAAATTCTTGAACTCTGGTATATAAAATTTTCTATTGTCAATTATTCTATAGTAGTAATAGGTAATAATTGAATAGTTAATTCCCTTCTTCCTCTGTATTAATAGTAAATCCCATGTGTTAGGTGTGAAACTTTAAAATTAATTAAAATGCACTAGTTTTTGTAGAATCAATTGTTTGACGGGTATAAATTGGACTGCGGTCTACGTATTGGCTCAAGGAGTTTTGAGGTGAGTTGATATAACCCTTTACTAAAGTGGTTTAACTCACAAAAGCACGCATACAAGGTTTTTGATGAATTGCTTAAAAGAGTTTATATTTACTTAATTGGAGCGAATGAGTACCTATTAATTTAGAATTGTTCTAGCAAAAGTTTAGATGATTTATTATGATATATGTGCATAAATTTTCATATTTTTGTGTCATTCTTATATGCTATTTTCATGTTCAAAATTTGTGAAGAAGCAAGAATGTTTAGAAATACTTTTAGATGTTTATTTCATTCTTATGCCATAATTTACATTTAAGGATACCAGTATGAGCATGTACATAATGTTCCAAAAAGAAAAGATTTAGACTTGAAAAGTCACAAGAAGAAGTTTTAGAAAGAAAAGATTTTTTTGGGAGTATCCTTTATTCTGAGAAGGGGTCATCGTCCAGGCCGAGGATACATGAATTGTGAGAAGCAGATATGCAAGAATTCATGTACATGATCAAAGAACACCAAATTTCATAATTATGTACTGGTATAAGTGATATGCAATGGTGTATGCATGTGCAAGTGTGATATCATAGCTCAAAATATGTGAATACATCACAAAATAGCAGCTATCATGCTAAATCGGGAGATTAACCTCTATGCAGCCTTAAAGATGGCTCAAATAGATCATAACATGATGTACAAATAAGAGATATATCACAATATGAGACTTATCAATCAATTCAAGACATGTCATAGTCTAAGCGCTACCCTGAGCATGGACAAATACCACAGGGCTCACACATGGGCTCAAACCCCACACATATGCGCACCCATAACACGTAGCTATAGCTAATAACTTAGACCACTAGTGCCTCAACCTAGTTTAGATATGATACTTACCTCAAGCAAGCCAAACAATACTCTAGAAATTCCATCTCGCATGAATCGACCTCCGAACGGCTCGAAACTAGCCAAGAGCAACTAAAAAATATCAAATAATGCGAAAGGGAACAAATCCAAACGATAAAGGTCGAATATTTAATCAGAAACTCAAAGTTAACCAAAACGTCATACATAGGACTGCAGCTCGAAACCCGACAAAACTCACAAATTCCAACAACCCGTTCAATTAAGAGTCCAACCATACTAATTTCACTTAAATCCGACTCTGAATCGATGTTCAAATCTCTAACGATCACTTTAGAAAAATTTAGACCAAAGCCTCCCAATTTCTTCTCTTCAAATCCTTGATTTAGGTGAAATAATCCATAAAAAAATAAAATATATAATCAAAACAAAATACTTACCCACAAGATTTGGGTGTGTATCTCCTCCAAAATTGCTTGTGCTCCGAGAACTCAACAAGTGTAGAAAATGAACTAAAAATCCCACAAAATGATGTTTTAATGCACTGCGAGGGTATCCTTCTTCGCGATCACGATTGCCAACCTCACGATCGTGATTCAAAAAATTTCCAGCACAGTTTTTACCCTTTGCGATAGCAGCCATGTCTCCGCGATTGCAATGAACAAATTCCAACAAGCTTGCCCAACTCTTCCAGACAACCTTTAGTATATTGATCATAACATTTTGTACAAAACTCTAAATGACAAACAATATAATTTTCCGAAAATTAGACACAAAGGGCTTCAACTTTATTTTGGATCATCTCTAATTTCTTTATAGATTACAAAGATATAAGCTTGCAAAGTCAGTCGCGTGACAATAAAAATTCTTCTACGCGATTGCGAGAAAGGCTTCCGCGATCGCGATTCACAAAGCCTAAACAACAATTTGCTCTACGCTAACGCGACCCAAATATCCACGATTGTGATTCACGCCCCTGTAACCAAAAATCAACAACTAAAAAGGCCTAGAAATGGTCCAAAAGCACCCTAAAACTCACCCGAGACTCTCGAGACCTCATCCAAACATACCAACATGTCCCAAAATATAATACGAACCTAGTTGCGACCTCGAATCACACATAACAATATCAAAATCACGAATCGCCGATCAAGATCAATCACTTAAGATCATAAACTTCAAACTTCGAACCAAGCATCTGATTCAAGCCTAACCAATCCGGAATGAACCTAAATTTTGTATGCAAGTTCCAAATGACATATCGAATATATTTCAACTCCCGGAACAACAATCCGAACCAGATAATATAAAAGTCAACTTTTGATCAAGCCTATGAACTTTCCAAACCGCCAAATAGTTCCAAAACCTTCTAGAAGGCTCCAAATACAAATCAGGACATACGCTCAAGTCCAAAATCACCATTCGGACCTAATGGACCCATCAAAACTACGATCTGTGGTCTACTACACAAAAGCCAAACTTCGTCAACTCTTCAAATTAAAGCTTCTAAATTGAGAATCATTCTTCCAAGTCAATTCCAAGTCACCCGAAAACTAAACCTGACGATGCACGCAAGTCATAATACATCATACAAAGTTGCTCATGCCCTCGAACAATCGAACGGAATGCAAATGCTCAAATTGGCCGGTCGGGTCGTTACATAATTCAATTCAAAGAGAATGAATTTGGACATATTTTGATAAGCATGTATTTGGACACTTTTCTAATAAGCTCAAAAAATGAAGAATTAATTCTTTTTATAGCAAAACTATATTTGGATTAGGACTCACGTATATCTCGCACTGGGGGGGTGAGGGGGAGGAAAGGTGGGGGAAATCGACCCATTTTGCCTTTGGCACCAATTTCTCATGTACGCGAGGCCACTCCCTTTTACTAGCTCTTTACAAGCCCAACAAAGAGCAATTTAATATAAAGAGAAGAAAGAAACTTTCCACAATCAATGGGAGATATTTTGCCTTTCGTAAACGACAAAAACTGAGGAAAAAAAGGGACCATTAACTATGCAGTATTATTTATTAATAATACCAACATATATGCCGCTTATATGCCATATTTTATGACTTTTTAGATACTTTTAGGCCATTAAGTCGTATGTTCCACTTAATATTGTGCATGCTTTATGAGATGTTGCTTGAATGCTCATGATACGTGTTAGATATGATTAGTTGATTCGCTCAATAAAAGTTTAAGATTTCGAGTGTCGTCCATGTGCTCCATCAAAATTGAGGCGTGAAACAATTGGTTTACGTCCTATTTAGATGTTATTAGATGCTTCAGGACTGTTGTGGGTATATTAGATTTGGCATGTGATATTTTATCAGTATTATTCGGACTACTTATTATAATATTACTATATATTCGATGTATAGTAATATTACTATATATTCGATGATATTTACGTCCATGTGCTCCTTCAAAATTGAGGCGCGAAACATTTGGTTTACGTCCTATTTAGATGTTATTAGATGCTTCAGGACTGTTGTGGGTATATTATTTTATCAGTATTATTCAGACTACTTATTATAATATTACTATACATTCGATGTATAGTAATATTACTATACATTCGATGATATTTACGTCCATGTGCTCCTTCAAAATTGAGGCGTGAAACATTTGGTTTACGTCCTATTTAGATGTTATTAGATGCTTCAGGACTGTTGTGGGTATATTAGATTTGGCATGTGATATTATATCAGTATTATTCGGACTACTTATTATAATATTACTATACATTCGATGTATAGTAATATTACTATACATTCGATGATATTTACGTCCATGTGCTCCTTCAAAATTGAGGCGTGAAACATTTGGTTTACGTCCTATTTAGATGTTATTAGATGCTTCAGGACTGTTGTGGGTATATTAGATTTGGCATATGATATTTTATCAGTATTATTCGGACTACTTATTATAATATTACTATACATTCGATGTATAGTAATATTACTATACATTCGATGATATTTACGTCCATGTGCTCCTTCAAAATTGAGGCGTGAAACATTTGGTTTACGTCCTATTTAGATGTTATTAGATGCTTCAGGACTGTTGTGGGTATATTAGATTTGGCATATGATATTTTATCAGTATTATTCGGACTACTTATTATAATATTACTATACATTCGATGTATAGTAATATTACTATACATTCGATGATATTTACATCCATGTGCTCCTTCAAAATTGAGGCGTGAAACATTTGGTTTACGTCCTATTTAGATGTTATTAGATGCTTCAGGACTGTTGTGGGTATATTAGATTTGGCATATGATATTTTATCAGTATTATTCGGACTACTTATTATAATATTACTATACATTCGATGTATAGTAATATTACTATACATTCGATGATATTTACATCCATGTGCTCCTTCAAAATTGAGGCGTGAAACATTTGGTTTACGTCCTATTTAGATGTTATTAGATGCTTCAGGACTGTTGTGGGTATATTAGATTTGGCATATGATATTTTATCAGTATTATTCGGACTACTTATTATAATATTACTATACATTCGATGTATAGTAATATTACTATACATTCGATGATATTTACATCCATGTGCTCCTTCAAAATTGAGGCGTGAAACATTTGGTTTACGTCCTATTTAGATGTTATTAGATGCTTCAGGACTGTTGTGGGTATATTAGATTTGGCATATGATATTTTATCAGTATTATTCGGACTACTTATTATAATATTACTATACATTCGATGTATAGTAATATTACTATACATTCGATGATATTTACATCCATGTGCTCCTTCAAAATTGAGGCGTGAAACATTTGGTTTACGTCCTATTTAGATGTTATTAGATGCTTCAGGACTGTTGTGGGTATATTAGATTTGGCATGTGATATTTTATCAGTATTATTCGGACTACTTATTATAATATTACTATACATTCGATGTATAGTAATATTACTATACATTCGATGATATTTACGTCCATGTGCTCCTTCAAAATTTAGGCATGAAACATTTGGTTTACGTCCTATTTAGATGTTATTAGATGCTTCAGGACTGTTGTGGGTATATTAGATTTGGCATATGATATTTTATCAGTATTATTCGGACTTCTTATTATAATATTACTATACATTCGATTTATAGTAATATTACTATACATTCGATGATATTTACGTCCATGTGCTCCTTCAAAATTGAGGCGTGAAACATTTGGTTTACGTCCTATTTAGATGTTATTAGATGCTTCAGGACTGTTGTAGGTATATTAGATTTGGCATATGATATTTTATCAGTATTATTCGGACTACTTATTATAATATTACTATACATTCGATGATATTTACGTCCATGTGCTCCTTCAAAATTGAGGCGTGAAACATTTGGTTTACGTCCTATTTAGATGTTATTAGATGCTTCAAGACTGTTGTGGGTATATTAGATTTGGCATATGATATTTTATCAGTATTATTCGGACTTCTTACTATACATTCGACTATTGCGTATTATTACTATACATTCGACTATTGCGTATGATGTTATGGTTTGCGAAATATTAGATAAATGATAAATGTTAGACACTCATTAAGAACATTAAATGGGGAAATCTAAAGATAAAGTGCATTTTAGGCAAATATGCAAATGATCTTCACAAAGTAGATATTCCTTTTACCAATTGACAGTCATCTTTGATCTAACCATTACTGAAAAGCAGGCACAATGTATCCACAAGAAGCACATATTCAAAAACCATGACCTGAGGAATAAACAATTCCCTCTGCTTATCCACGACTAGTTGGTACAAAACAGATAATACAATACTATATTCTTCAGCCATATCATAATCTCCGGCCTTCGCTTAGAACCACAGAAAAACAACGGGCAAGCACTCGAGTCAGTAGTTATTGGAAAGGATATATATGACGAGCGTCAAACCTAAACACATTCCTAAGCGACACAGCCTCCACACACGATCCCCCTGCTGTCGAAACATTAGAGATTGAACAAATAAAAGATCAACAATCAATATATATCATGGTTTCATCTGTAGAGTTCAAATTATTGGCAGAACAATCAAAAGCATACAAGGATGCCTCAATATTATGGCATATGGAGAGAGAGATTCAGTGTTCTTAGAATTTTGGAACAAACCGTACAGAACTAAATTAGAAAAGCACTGATAAGAGTGTGTTTCCATTGAAATTATTTTCCTAGAAAATGAGCGGTTTTATCAATTATTTTGCCTGGTTTGATTGGTGGGGGTTGGTAGGCATGATGAAAATGAGGGTGAGGAAGGTTAAAAAAGAGTTTTGAAAATTTCTCTTGACAGGGAAAACATTTTCTCCAATTGGAGGAAAATGAGTTTTTTTCTTGAGGAAGAGAATCCAGGATGAACGCTTTTTTCATTCGCCATGAGAGAAATATTTTCTAAAACATTTAAGCGAACCAAATATCGAAAAATTGGAAAACCCTTCATACCAAATACACCCTAAGACAGAAACAATTGCCTTGCTTGCTTGTGACTTATAATCCGACAACACTAGATCCAATTTCACATGCTCTAAAGAAGCATATTTCCGAAGTTACTTCTTAGCCTGGTAATAGCAAGTAGTGTAGTTAAAAAAAGAAAAAGAAAAAGAAAATATGAAATGCACCTAACTCCAAGAAAGAGGCACTTCGCAATAGGTATCGGGTAATTTACACATTGCACAAACATTTTCACCCTATATGTTGTTTGCCAGATTAGTATCTTTATGTATATCGACCGTCATATTTTTCTTTTTCAAACTCATTTTGCTAGTTCAACAAAATATCCAAGTGAGTTCAATGTTGTGGTTGTTTGCACTTGATGAAGCATACTTAAGTTTCTTTTTGCGTTGCTAATGCAAGCGATCAGGCTAACTCATAAGGATACAGATGTTTAATAGCATAAGGTCCAATTTGTCTTGACAAGATACATAATAAAATGCTGAACTTACACAATTGAGCAACCAGTGCTTCTGCGCCTTTTCTTCCTCGCCACCTCCTTCCTCCTAGGAGGTTGAAGCACAACCTTGATTGCAGTGTCAAAAACAGCTTTCACATTCTGACACATACATAAAACAGTTTAGTGAAAAGGCAAACTCTATATATTACTACGATTAATAGCGAAAACTTTCCTAGCAGTCAACATGTAGCTGATAATGCTGTAGGTATTCTGGAAAATTTATTTTGTAGCAGACTTGAAATATATACCTGTTGTGTTTTAGAGCTGCACTCAATATAAGCTGCTGCACCAATTTGTTTCCTTAGATCTTCACCCTGCAGTGAAGCCAACTGAATTACTGTTGTACAATCTATACTGAGAATTTTCAAATTCAAAATGATATAGTCACAGTACCATAGCAGGTGTTATAATGTTTGAGCCCATATGATCTGCTAGATACCGATTATCTTCTCGAAGATCTGTCGCGAAATTAATCACAGGTTATAATACTATGGACTAGGAAGAAATCTCCGCAAAGAGTTAATCATGAGCGTAATTATATCAGTTCAATGCATACCTAATTTTGTCCCAACAAGCACAATTGGAACATTGGGTGCGAAACGACGAAGTTCAGGCATCCACTGCATACAATTCATAATAAAATTAAATCCTTGTAACTGAGAATTGCTTTTATTGGAGTAAATCTATTCATTTATATGGAAATAGCATACAATGAGGCCGAGGAGAAAGTTTTTTCATTTTTCAAAGAATGAGATCAATAAAGTGTTGGATAATAGTAGTACCTTTTTTAGAACATTTTCGTAGCTGGCCCGGCTGATTAAAGAGAAAGCTAGCACAAAGATGTCTGCACCCCTATAGCTTAGTGGTCTCAGCCTGCTATAATCTTCTTGACCTTTAAGACACACAGTTAGAAAACCATTAGCAAGTAGAAGCTAAGAAACCTAATTTCATTTAGGGAAATTTTTTAAATAAAAAGTGGAAGTACCTGCAGTATCCCACAACCCCAAATTGACAATGCTCCCATCCACAGCCACATTAGCACTGAAATTGTCAAACACAGTTGGAATATAGTCCTGCAAGTAAAAGCCCAAAATAGCTAGATTAAGAAAAGAAAATAAGGAAAAAGAAAGAAAGAGGAACAAGTAAAACCACAAAATGAGGTAAAGAGGAAACTGACAGTGGGGAACTTGTTACTAGTGTAACAAATGAGCATGCAGGTCTTGCCAACAGCACCATCACCTACTGTTACACATTTTATGAATTTTGAAGCACTCATCTTCTCTCAAACTTCTATTATGTTAAAGTGACAGTTTTTTTCAAAAAAAAAAAGGAAAAGGAGAGTATCAAAAGAAGGAAGTCAAGTGTGAAGGAGAGTATCTTGAAAACTGACCCTTGTTAGTACAGACAATAAGATACAGGTAGAGAGAGAGGACCAGGACCCCCTCTTCTACTTTCAAGAAAAACACATTAAATAAACTACAGAGAATGGCAGATATAGAAAGAGAGGAGTCAAATTAACTTTTTCGAACCTCTCAATAAATTTGAAAATCTTACCATTGAAAAAGGTTGCAGAATGTGGATGTGGATGTGGATGGGTCCCCTGTTTTCAAACGGCTCAAAACGACTTTTGTGGGCAAGCTGGTTTCCATCCTTTGCTACACTATCCTCCTGCTCTCTGCCTTGTACCACTCATTTGCTTCGCCAAACTATCATTGGCATAACACTATGCACAACTAATCTACAACGAATAATCAGTAACCTGAATATAATATAAAATGTATAATTATAATCTCGAGGGGAAGGCGTTAGGCACCTATCAAGATCCACTAGTGTGGTTCTCGGCCATGCTATGTTGTTACTTTATAAATAAACAATCAAGGCTCAAATAAGGACTTGCAATTAAATTGAAACTTGAAGTAAGTAGAAAGAGAGCAGAGATTTGAAAGGTCTAAACAATTCTAAAGAAAGCAAACAAAGACAAACAAAAGAAAAGGGGTCCTAGGTTTATAATTAATATGTATCACTTCAATGCAATACCCAGCAATCACCTCAAAGAGGGGTCGCACGTGGTATTAGCGCATCGGCCATCATCTCCATATTCTACCCTTCCCATCCCGTAAGGTTATTTAAACGTGTGGATTGGTCACAAATGCTTATTACGTGTCATTACCTGTCCCGTCCTATAAGTCCAAGAGGGTATTTAGGACCACTATTCCTACAAGGTAAGGACTAGGTTAAACCCTTATATTTAAAGGACAAAATGCTAGGCGACATACATAATAAGTAGGACTACACATAAAGGAACCATACAAAGGCAAATAAGAGGCTCACAGATCCCTCACAGTTAAACATGTAATTAGCACGTCTCAAACATATTAACGTCTTAAAATAATGCAAGTTTAAAGATAAGTTTCAGCAGAAGGTTTAACCACAACTGAGTGATCCAAAGAGTGTTTGACTTGTAGAAATCCAACTAAGAAAACAGTTGAGTAAGTAAAGGTGAGGGAACTGTTAAAACATAGTTTGGAAAAGTAGAGATTTGAAAATACAATAGTTTAATTAGACAAGTATCAAAATAACGTGATCCTGGGCCGAAAGGTAAACCAGTAATTTGAAAACTTAATATAACACGAATCAGGAAATTAGTGAGAGTATATAAATAAGAAACAGGTTTCCAGATAAAGAGATTTTCAGTAAAAGAGTGACCTCCAGAGAGTCGCAACAGGAATGAGAGCGGCAGAATTTAAATTAAACAAAAGCTTATTAGACTTAAACTGATAATAACAGGGTTAATCGATTCTTTTAGGGCCTAAAGCTTGCCTAGGCGACGTACGTATTGCCTACTTGCCTTAAAAAGAGGTGAACATGCATATTAATTCCAGTTTTAAAGAGAAGACGCAGTCAACCAAACTTATGTTATTGAATTAAACAGCTGGTGAGGCGTTCAACAATTGCAACCCTAAATAACATGATATGTAATGCACATAAAGCTCCTAAAGCATTGTCTCTAAATGCAGTAGTAGTTTTTAACAGTTATTTGTTGATTACTAACTGATTACAAAGTGAGTATAAAAATCTGAAAGTAAAGAGCTTAAGACAGGATATCTAGGTGTGAGATGCATGTCCTACACATGGCTTATATTGCACAAATTGGTAAGTAAAGCCCTATAGACATGTTCTCTACCTATTAATTAAACTAAGCATGCATAATCCCTCCTAATTTCACTCTAGCCCCAATAAATTATTTATAAGTTATTACAAACCGTGATGGTTGAATTACATAATGAAAAATAAAATAAGAAGTTACTCTATAGGGAGCCTTTAACCAGGCCCAATCTTCCAACCTCACTTATTTCGAGTTTCACAGCCTTGACCATGGTTTGGGTGCGGCAAAGCTCCCTAAGAGCCCAATGGGGGTCCTTGGCCAATACCAACATCCAAACACTACCAAAATGTTGAATAAGTGCAGTGTGAAATTACCAACTTTGCGCATCAAAGTTCAATGGGCAGTCAAAGGTACCCAAGGCAATGCTTACACGAAGGGGGTAGAACCTAGACTCTAGGAGTAGTGAGAGTGTGATAGAATTTTTTTAAAGAAATTGAGTTGAAAGCGGTTTAAAAAAATTATCCATATAGAACCAGTTTTGAAAGAAAAATAATGGGACAGTTTTGACAAACTCAGAACCAAAATACCTCATATAGTTCTGGGCAGTAAACACAAACAGGGCAAAGGGAAGTGGGAGGGGGCAAGTAGTTCACCTGTAATAACACAATTACACCTAGATACCAAAGGAAAGCATTTCAAAACTTAGACAGTCACACCAGGTTTCAAACAAAAGGGCTCATGATCACATGCTGAGAGTGTACTAGGGTTAGGGGGTAGGAGAAAACATGCATTAAGCAAATCAGTAGGCATACCGGATTAATAGAAGGATAGTCACACAGGGGCATGTTAGTTGCAATAAGAACAGCAGAACCATAAGTAAAAGCATAGAAGAAACAAAATAAAGTGCAGCATCTATAAAAGCATATTGTTTTGGATGCTACAAATCAAATAGAGGACATACCAGTCAAGGAAGAGATAGTGTAGAGCAGTAGTGTGCATGGAAGTGAGCAGTAGTATGCAGACCAAACAATCAGCAATGTATAGAGCAGTAGAATAGTGGAGCAGCCCCAAAATCACTCAGTCTTGGCCTTCAGCCGACTGAGTAATCAGTCAACAGGGAAAGTGGGAGAGGATGTGTAGGAAACAAGAGAGAACACTAAGTATGATTATGTGTGTAAGAGAGAGTTTAGAACAATGAACTTTTTTGTTGTGTCTGTGCTAAAGAGAGAGTAGGGTACTTATAACTCTTAAATTAAGTGGAAAAATAAGATAATACACATAGACCGATTATAATTATAGAAAGAACACCTATTAGAATCAATTAAAAACTCGCATTCCTTTAAATTAAGGAGTCATGGCACAAATTGTATCAAAATAAGGAAAATAATGGTTTGCAAGACTGATATTCCATAACAGGAGTAGTGAAAGTATGATGCATGCGATAGGGACTAGGTACATAAGAATTACAACTAAGGAAAGTAAAAAGAAATAAAAATATTGTGCACATAAACATACGGGTTACAGACTTATTTTGAAAACAATTGGTTCAGAAAATCACGGGCGAGATGGAAAATTACAGGGAATCAGCACTAAGTAAGGAAAGCATCTCACAAGCAAGGAACTAACTCAAGTCAGTGAAAAACCTCCAAAGAAACCACATACAAAAAATTAGGGATTCAAAGAGATACATAGAATCGGCAGAACACTTTAGTAAAAAGAGACAATTAGACCTATTTAAACACAATAGACACAAAATCAAGAATCCTAAGTAAGAAATCACAGAATCAGTGGAACGTCAGAACAAATTAACACATGGAAATTGGGAGATAACTCAGAAGATTACACAAACAAGCAGAAATATCAACACAAACATATAAGATTAGAAGATGTAGTGATTTCGAAAGAGGTTCAGAAACCCTAGTTTTAAAAGAAGAACAAAACGTTGAAAACTTGAACAATCAAAAAGATCGAGTAGAGAGTAGTGTAAAATACAAAAGAATAAGTTAAAAATCATTTAAAAAACAAAGCTTTAAGAAAATTAGGGTTTTGTAATAAACCAGTGAGAGGTAAGGAACCTGGCTGTGAAACTCGTCAATAATGATGCTCGTAGCACCATCGAACCATAACCCATCAGAGAAAGATCGGAGATAAGCCAGGCAAAGCTTTCGATGACCATCCTGTATGGTGGATTCTTCTAGAGTCTCGAAGATAGAGGGAATCAATGAGACACGGTTTCACGGCGGCTGGTGGTCGAGAGAAGTGAGGCTGGAGGTGGCTAGAGAGGCGGTGGATTCATCGGAGATGAGAGAGAGAACCAAAAGGTTCTAGAGAGAAGGGAGAGCAAGAGTCAGTATATATAGAGGGAGAGACCGTCTGAAAAATGAGGGGTTTGGGGTGGGGGGTTTTGTTAGATTTTAATTTTGGAAATAAAACATGGGCCGTTGATCTCACTTGATCAATGACACATATTAGATCAAGGCTAGACCGGCTCATTAAATTGGGTATGGGTGATTTGAGAATTGGGTCGGGGGATTTGGGGTTGGAATTGGGGTTCAATTTGTGGTTAAAATTGAAATGCAAAGGGGTTATAATTGAAATGGATGAGGCTAAATGTTAAACAGCCATTTCTTCTCTTTTTATTTTAATAAAAATAGTTAAAATAATTTTAAAAACCAATTAAAGCACTAAATTGATTAATAACATATAAATGTTAATTAAAAAAATACTGGGAGCAATTTTGTAATTATAAAATACTATTAATCGGAAAATAGACTATAATTGTAATTATATCAATTTAGCTTTAAAAATAGCAAATAAATTATGCAAAAATCACCTTAATTATATCTAGGTGTAAATATGAGAATAAAATAAATTATTCACCAAAATGATAGTCTGTAAATAATTATTGAATTTTCTACTATTAAAATCGATAACAAATTGATTTTAAAATCTTTTAAAATAAGGAAAAAATACCAAAACTCTTGAGCATGCTTATATATGCATGTACATACTATTTTGAGAATATTTTGAGTATATAAAACATATAAGAAAAAATTGTGTATCAACAGCTACCCTTCTTTACCCGGAAAGGATGAAAGAGTTGTTGTGCAAAGATATGATGACCAATTTTGACTGAGAGAAACGACTTGCAAAGGTTTTGACCAAGCTCTGGTTTCTGAGCTGCCTACATATCCTTGGTTTGAAAGGAATCAGGTCATATGTAGTTTGGGATACATCGACGGACTATGTCGACGGAGATTTTGAAGAGACGGGCGCAATATTTAGGTTGGGAAGGGTGTTCGGGTACTGATGGGCTGCGAGAACTGGAGCGAGATCGCTCCTGCTGTAATGGTCGTTGCCAGCTGATGTACCTGTAGTTGAGTAATACAAGCATATCGTGTAGAATTTAAACGTGATGCAAGTTCCCGTTGGACCATGAATGCTGTCTTTGGACAGTTAGGATGACGTCCTCAGACCATGACGTCCTGGGCCATGAAGCGCATAATAAAAGATTCGCAGGCTATGAAATGATGTTCTCGGGCTATGATGATGGTGCCTCCGAACCATGATGCCTTTGAATAATGATGTGCAGAATATAAAGCGGGATCCTCGGGCCATGGAATGGTGTTCTCGGGCTATGAAAATGGTGCCTCCGAACAATGATGCCCTTAGACAACATGGCGGTATTTCAGCCTATAAAAATGCAAGATTTGGCAGTATTTTAACCAATGTAAAGCATAAATATAAAATGGTGATATTTCAGCCGACGAAGGTTTAAACATAAACTGGTGATCTTTCAGCCGATACATAGAATAAATAAAGTTGGCGATGTTTCAGCCAATGTAGAAAACATATAAATGGCGATATTTCATCCGACAGAAATTTAAATAAAAACCTGGAGATTTTTCAGCCGATGTAACGATTTGAATGCATTTGGCGATCTTTCAGCTGATATGAGGGATTTAAACAAAATTGGTAACGTTTTCGCTATGCAAGATTTAAATAAAGCCGGCGATATTTCAGCCGATGCAAATAAGAGGTGGCGATATTTCAGCCATGCAGGATGGAGACAGTGCTTAGTCTCGGAAGGCAGAAAAATAGTCTTATGCAATGCAGGGAAATGCAGGATGGAGACAACGCTTAGTTTCGAAAGGCAGAAAAATAGCCTTATGCAATGCAAGGAAATGCAGGATGGAGGTAGAGCTTAACCTCGGAAGGCAGAAAAGTAGCCTTATGCAATGCAAGGAAATGCAAGATGGAGGTAGTGCTTAACCTCGGAAGGCAGAAAAGTAGCCTTATGCAATGCAAGGAACTACAGGATGGAGACAGTGCTTAGTCTCGGAAGACAGAAAAGTAGCCTTGTACAATGCAAGAAAGTGCATGATGGAGGTAGTGCTTAACCTCGGAAGGCAGAAAAATAGCCTTATGCAATGCAAGGAAGTGCAGGATGGAGGTAGTGTTTAACCTCGGAAGGCAGAGCCTTATGCAATGCAAGGAAATGCAGGATGGAGGTAGTTCTTAACCTCGGAAGATAGCAAAGTAGCCTTATACAATGCAAGAAAATACAGGATAGAGATAATGCTTAGTCTCGGAAGGTAGAAAAGTAGCCTTATGCAATGCAATAAATAAAGGCGAAGAGTAACGAAATCTCTTAGATGAGAGGTGATAGCTGACAGTTAGTTGTCCTTGTGGTTGCTGGGGATGTTGCGTGTGAATAGCGCTCGAAAATGGGTGATGATCCTGAGAATTGTATTCCTGAAAAGTGTGAGTTTGTAATCGTATCCGATGATTCTATATTTTTTGGGGTGCCTGCATTCAAAGAAAGATTGTGAGTTTTGTCAAGGGAGGAGGTTAGTTTGTCTTCTCGCGGACTGCGCTCGTCCTACTCGGCTCTTGTTTTCATTAGGGTAGCATTGCTAACAAAGCAATTCTGATAGTATCCATGCATAATTTTGTAACATAATTTAAAAACATGATGTAAATAAGTAATAGATAACAAACAAAACAATTTTCTTTTTAGAAGAACCGACGACTGTGACGTGGTTCAAGATGTTACAACCTCTTTTTCTCCGGAATTTTGAGGGTCCTCCTCAAAATTCTGCCCTAGTTTACTGAGTTGGTGCCTCTGATGGCTGCACGTGATGAATGGCGAGAATCAACTTCGGAATTTTGAGGGTCCTCCTCAAAATTCTGCCCAAGTTTCTAATGTCGGGGGAAACGAAAATTTTGTTGAATTGTGATCGAACCCATAGGGCTACCTACGTATCCCCTCTTAAATGGGAATCAGGTCGAGCATAGTTCAAATTATATCATAAAGAAATTATAATGATTACATGTAGTATCACTTTACTGCATCTGAATTGATCGGCTTTCGCCAAACTTCTCCATCCATCTGCAAGTATAAGTGCTCCTCCGGTTAGAACCCGGTAAACCATGTACGGACCTTGCCAATTAGGAGAGAACTTTCCTTTGGCTTCGTCTTGGTATGGAAAATCTTCTTCAGTACTAACTGCCCTGGCACAAATCGTCTTGGCTTGACTCTCTTGTTGAAGGCTCTGGTCATTCTGTTCTGATAAAGCTGACCATGGCAAACTGCATTTAGTCTTTTCCCGTCTATAAGGGCTAATTGCTCATAGCGACTCTTTTCCCATTCTGCATCTTCAAGTTCTGTTTCCTGCATAATTCTCAGGGAGGGAATCTCTACTTCGGCTAGGATGACTTCCTCGGTACGTAAACCAACATATAAGGAGTCGCCCAATTGATGTACGGACGGTGGTACGGTATCCCAATAGAGCAAATGATAGCTTCTCATGCCATTGCTTGCGTTTTTTATCATTTTCCTTAGTATCTTTTTGATGTTTTTATTGGCTGCTTCTACAGCTCCGTTCATCTGGGGTCTGTAGGCTGTAGAATTCTTATGCTTGATCCTAAAGGTTTCACACATTGCTTTCATCAAGTAGCTATTGAGATTGGAACCATTATCAGTGATGATCGACTCTGGGACACTGAACCGGCAAATGATACGATCATGGACAAAGTCTGCCACAACCTTCTTGGTTACTGCCTTATATGATGCTGCTTCAACCCATTTGGTGAAATAATAAATTTTCACTAGAATGAACCTGTGCCCATTTGACACGGCAGGCTCGATATGTCCAATGACATCCATCCCCCAAGCGGCGAACGGCTATGGTATTAAGCTCGTTAGGAGGCACCTTTATCGTGTCTGCATGAATTTGGCAACGATGGAATTTTTGAACATACTGGATGCAGTCTGTCTCCGTGGTCATCCAGAAGTAACCAGCTCGGAGTATTTTCTTGGCTAAGACGAAACCATTCATGTACGAGCCACAGGTCCCTGCATGAACCTCCTCTAATAACCTGGATGCTTCCTTTGCCTCGACACACCTTAGTAATCCCAAATCGGGAGTCCTCCTATACAGGATTCCTCCGCTGAGAAAGAAGTAACCTCCGTAGTGTGCGCTTTTGAGTAGCGTTTGCAAGTTCTGGATACTTTCCTGTTGACAGATACTTCTTAATATCATGGAACCATGGTTTTCCATCTGCTTCTTCCTCGACATGAGCATAGTAAGAAAGTTGATCTTGGATTTTTACCGGGATAGGATCGATGAAATTCTTATCTGGGTGTCGAATCATGGATGATAGAGTGGCCAATGCATCGGCAAACTCATTTTGAATTTTGGGAACATGCCGGAACTCTGTCTTTGTAAACCTCTTCCTCGACTCTTGTACGTGATGTAGTATGGGAGTATCTTGGAGTTCTTGGTTGCCCATTCTTCCCGAACCTGATGTATGAGCAAGTCAGAATCCCCGATCACTAGTAACTCCTGAACGTTCATATCAATGGCCAGTTTGAGCCCCAAGATGTAGGCTTCATACTCAGCCATGTTATTGGTGCATGGGAACCTGAGTTTGGCGGACACCGGATAATGTTGACCTATTTTTGATATTAGAACTGCTCCTATGCCAACGCCTTTAAAGTTTGCTTCTCCGTCGAAAAATATTCACCAGCCATCATAGGATTCTGCGATGTCTTCTCCTATGAAAGAAACCTCCTCATCGGGAAAATACGTCTTTAGAGGCTTGTATTCTCCACCCACGGGGTTTTCGGCAAGATGATCAGCTAGTGCCTGTCCTTTAAGTGCTTTCTGAGTCACGTAGACGATATCAAACACACTCAGTAGGATTTTCCATTTGGCTAGCTTGCCCATGGGCATGGGCTTCTGAAATATGTACTTCAACGGATCCATCTTTGATATGAGATAAGTAGTATAGGCACAGAAATAATGCCTCAACTTCTGAGCTACCCAAGTTAGAGCACAATAGGTGCATTCTAGCAGGGAATACCGGGCCTCATACGGGGTGAACTTCTTGCTGAGACAGCAGATGGCTTGATACTTTCTCCCCGTTTTATCATGTTGTCCTAAAACACAGCCGAACGCTCCATTCTGTACTGCAAGGTAGAGCAATAGTGGTCTACCTGGTTCAGGCGGGACTAGGACTGGCGGCGTTGACAGGTATTCCTTGATTTTGTCGAAGTCCTTTTGAAAATCATCAGTCCATTTAGTGGTGTCGTCCTTTTTCAACATCTTAAAGATTGGTTCACAAATGATAGTGGACTGGGCTATGAATCGGCTGATGTAGTTGAGTCTCCCCAAGAAATTCATAACCTCTTTCTTGTTCTTTGGCGGTGGCAATTCCTGAATGGCCTTAACCTTTGATGGATCCAGTTCTATTCCTCGTCGACTTACGATGAACCCGAGCAGTTTTCCGGTAGGAACCCCAAATGCATATTTGGCGGGATTCAGTTTTAGGTTATACCTTCTCAATCTGTTGAAGAACTTTCTTAAATCATCCATGTGGTAAGTGGCTTTCTTGGATTTGATGATGACATCATCTACATACACCTCGACCTCTTTGTGTATCATGTCATGGAAAATAGTAGTCATGGCCCTCATGTAGGTAGCCCCAACATTCTTTAATCTAAACGGCATCATCTTGTAGCAATATATTCCCCACGGTGTAATGAAAGTCGTTTTCTCTGCGTCTTCTTCGTCCATCCATATCTGATGGCACCCAGCAAAACAATCGAAGAATGACTGCAGCTCGTGCTTGGCACAATTGTCAATCAGGATGTGTATGTTTGGCAAGGGAAAGTCGTCTTTCGGACTGGCCCGGTTGAGGCCCTGGTAGTCGACACAGATTCTGACTTTCCCGTCCTTCTTTGGCACTGGCACAATGTTGGCTAACCAACTCAGGTATTCCACTACCCTAAGGACCTTGGCCTTGACTTATTTGGTAACTTCTTCCTTGATTTTTAAACTCATGTCTGGCTTGAACTTTCTAAGCTTCTGCTTTACCGGTGGACATGTCGGATCTGTTGGCAGTTTGTGAGCTACAATAGATGTACTGAGACCGGTCATATCATCATATGACTAGGCAAATATTTCCTCAAATTCTTTTAAGAACTTCGTGTACTCCTCATTTTCTGACGGCGAGCACTGATGCGCGTTTCCTTGACATTCTCTACATCCCCTAGATTAACGACCTCAGTTTCGTCCAAGTTAGACTTAGGCCTATTCTCAAAATCCTCAACCTCTTTAACGACCTCTTCTGGTATTTCATCCTCTTATGAGTCTATATCCGTTCACCGCGTTACCTCGTCGCATGTCACATTCGTCGGTTCATCAAGATAAGTAATAGTAATGCTATGTAAAAAATAAAGTAAATGGCAAAGAAAATAATAAGAAACTGAAATACTTTGATTAATTCCAAAATTGTTTGGAACATCGGAGCTCTTTTTCGAAATTTAGAGATAATACTGAAATGAAATCAACTAATGAAAAAGTAAAATAATGCATAATGCTTTGTTCAGCCTTGCTACCCCGAAGCTCTCTGGGCCTAGGTGGTTCTGATGGACCAATTGTTGAGGTACTATCCTTGGTTCACCGCCTGTATAGAAGGGCCTTCCTCCCCTTCCTCCTCGAGAATGACATGACAGTCCATATTGTCATCTTCCAAGAATAGGTTCTTCATTGCGACCAATGTTTCATCTTTCTCTGACCCATACATAATGTCGGCTGGCTGGAAAGTTTGTTCCATGCAGGGTATCAGGTGCTCCAGCGGATAGTAAGGGCCGCGCCATGGTGGTGACCAGTTCTGGAATTCTTCCCAAGTATATCCATACCCTAACCCGAAAGTGGTGCCATGCTTCTTCAGGTTGATAGTCTTGGTGATTCCCTGGAGGTTTTTTCGAGCCCTTTGCCAGGTTCATACCCGCTCCAATTCAGTATACTTTCACTTTTGTTATCCCAATCGCCTTTCAAACTTCTCATGAAGAGTTTCATGCGAATCTTTTCATCTCTTCCTACACCGACCATCTTATCACAGTATGTCCTTAAATGGACCCTAGGATCCCACGAGTTGTCAAACATTTCAAACTTGGGAGGTTTGTACCCCTCGGAAAGTTCGACATCTGGATGAATGCAAAGATCCTCACAATTCAGCCCTTCAATGCCTTTCTTCCCTTCAACGCCCTGGACTCGGCTAGTCAATTTCTTGAGCTCGACAGCCAGGTTCTTGATGAGAGAGTCTTTATCATCAGACTCTGGTGTGTTTGTAATGGGCTGAGTGTACTGTGGTAAGGTTTCCACAAAGATGGGAGTGTGGTGGGGATAATCATTTGATGGTTCAGGGATGAGGAGTGGAGTGTTGTTGTGACATGTGTTGCAATTTTGATGAGTAGCGGGTTGTTTCTGTGGCTTTGGGATGTTCTGTGGAGGTATTTGAGCATTGGGGAAGTTGACGTCTGGAGTAGTGAGGGAGAATGACAAGCTTGCCAAGTTTCGAACTTGGTCTAGTTCTTCTTGAAATTTCAGTAACTTTTGTTCGAGCTAGGCGGCACTTTCTTTGGACACCTAAATACCTTGAGGAACCTCTACCCTTTCATCTGAGTTGTTCACGTCCTCCATTTTTGCTTTGTTCTTGCTTTTGACAGGACTTGGAGGAGGAGGAGGTGGAGGGCCCTTAGATATTATGGAGTAGGATGACGATGCCAGAGTGCACGAACTAACCTTTTATGGAGGGGAATAAAAACAAAAGTAAAAATAACAAAAAAATTAACAAGTTAGTGCGGATTCCGAAAACAATATTGCAATATTTAAACACATAGTACAAGAATATAAAATGTGTCCTAAATTGGGTGCCTCGTTGTGCCCGAGGTAGGCCTAGCGACAAGTTGATTTGGAGAACTTATAATGCTAAATGCCTCATTTTATTGATAATAATAAGACGAATCCCAAAACGACACTAAAATTGCATAAAGTAAAATATCACTAATGGCTATTGGCCTTATTACATTTTAAAGCGAAAAAGAAAAGAGACTCCTAACTATTTGGTCCCAGAAGAACCTTCCCCAGACTCGACATATTTGGCTCCATCGAACAACGTCACCAGCTCACGCAATCCCAGCAGCAGATAAGCCCTAGCCAAATGTCCTCCTTCATTTCCCTCGGCGTTTTGGGAATTCTCGATCCTCCGGATGAATTTCCCTTCTAGCTCTACTAAACTTTGCTCCAAATGCCCTAGGCGCTTGTTGGCTCTGACAGCCATATCCTTCCATTCCTATATCAACTTTTGATTTGCTTCTTGAATTTCCTGATGCTCACTCTCGCACTCCATGATTCTTTTGCGCAACTGATTTTACTTAACCTGTATCTCAGCCCTTTCGTCGATGGCCCGGTGACCTCGAACAGACCCGGGCTGTCCTAACTCAGCATGATCTTCTTATAGCCAGCCTAGATAGTATGAAGTGTAGCCTCCATGAGATCTGTCAGGCTCTATGGAATCCCTTTCCAGGATGATCTTGTTGTTCCACATGTGTTGATCTTGACACTTGTATGGGCTATCGTCGTCTTGGAAATCAGCCCTAAAATGACTCATCTTCTCAACCTTTGGTACGACTTGCTTCTTCTCTGCCTGCCTCATGACTCGGAGAGGGACATATGGATAAGTTCCCCTAAGACTAATGAGTATTAGGAATGGAGCGTCGTGAGAGCGGATGATGAACTCTCTAGTGGGGAACCATTCGAACATCCATTAAACCTTGTCTTCTTTGCGGTTTTCTGGCATAAGCAAACCCAGAGTCTCCCAAGGAATACCGGCTAACCCTCATATTTCCTCGAGCATAGGGGTCATTTCAAGGTCCCCAAATCGAAATATTAATCTATCACTATCCCATAATAAAGGCGCAGCCTCTATGATTTTGTTGTCCGGCTGAATTTCCAAAAGAGAGGGTAAGTTTCCCAAATACTTGCGGATGAGAGTCCGGTCATTGGAATGAAGGTCCTCCCACCAACTTAGCAACCTCAGGTGAATATTGGTTACTATACCGAATCTGGGGATTTCGTGCCTCATTTTCTGCAAAACAAAGTGTTAGACCCTTACCCCATCGGACTCGACTATTTAAATCAATAATTGGCATAAACAACATTTAGTTCTCCAAATAAATGCACAGAGTATGCTGTTGTTCGTTTGGGTCCCAGGGGAACCCAGTGGACTTTGGATAAGGCTATCTTAAAGAGTCATTATATGGACAACATAACTGACTCGACTAGGTTTGACAGTGATGCATGTACAGTTAAATAGAATAAGGTTTCTATGGGGTGCTAGACCGATACCCTTGAGCGGACAACTGAATAGGGAGGCACGGAACCGTCGACTGCACCGCTGATCGACTAGTTTTACCGCAAATATGCCTTTTCCAAATTTAGGGGGTAATAATATCAGAAGAGCGCAACAACTCATCAAGCATTGCTATGGTATTTGTTTGGCACGAGTGGAATATGATGTTGAAGATGCAATTATAAGAATGAAACAAATTGTCACGTATTTTCACGTTCATAATAATTACAATAATTGCTCAAAAATTACAACGGTATTGAAGGAAAGCAGTAAATGAAAGCATTAAAGAAAAAGAAACAAAAAGACAAGTCAATTTCGAATAAAGGTCTTAAACAAAGCAATAAAGAAAACAATAAAGTCACATATAATATGAAGTGGTAAAAGCCTAAAGAAATTCCCCAGCAGAGTCGCCATGCTGTCGATGCCCTCTTTTTCTCGCGAAATCGAGTTCGACATTCGGAAAGACAATTATATTCCCATTTGGGAATTGGGTTTTTGGAATTGAAGAGTCGCCATCTAATGATTAAGTGCATTAGGACACTAAGGGTTTTGAATTTAAAAACCAGAGCTCGGGTAAGGGCTAGAAATTATCTCGAAGGGAAGGTGTTAGGCACCCCTCAAGATCCACTAGAGCAATTCCCTGCCATGCTATGTTGTGACTTTACAAATAAACAATCGAGGCTCAAATAAAGACTTGCAATTAAATTGAAACTTGTGAAAGTAAACAGAAAGAGAGCAGAGATTTGAAAGGTCTAAACAATTCTAAAGAAAGCAAACAAAGACAAACAAAGGAAAAGGGGTCCTAGGTTTATGATTAATATGGATCACTTCAATGCAATACCCAACAATCAATCCTCAAAGAGGGGTCGCACGTGGTATTAGCGCATCGGTCATCATCTCCATATTCTACCCTTCCCACCCTGTAAGGTTATTTAAACATGTGGATTGGTCACGAATGCTTATTGCGTGCCATTACCCGTCCCATCCTATAAGTCCAAGAGGGTATTTAGGACCACTATTATTACAAGGTAAAGACTAGGCTGAACCCTTAGGTTTAAAGGATAAAATGCTAGGAGACATACATAACAAGTAGGACTACACATAAAGGAACCATACAAAGGCAAATAAGAGGCTCACAGATCCCTCACAGGTAAACATGTAATTAGCACGTCTCAAACACATTTAAGGTCTTAAAAGAACAAGAGTTTAAAGATAAGTTTCAGCAGAAGGTTTAACCACAACTGAGTGATCCAAAGAGTGTTTGACTTGCAGAAATACAACTAAGAAAGCAGTTGAGTAAGTAAAGGTGAGGGAACTGTTAAAACATCATTTGGAAAAGTAGAGATTTGAAAATATAATAGTTTAATTAGACAAATATCAAAATAACGTGATCCTGGGCAGAAAGGTAAAACACTAATTTGAAAATTTAACAGAGCAAGAATCAGGAAATTAGTGAGAGTATATAAATATGAAATAGGCTTCCAGATAAAGAGATTTTCAGTAAAAGAGTGACCTCCAGAGAGTCGCAACAGGAACGAGAGCGGCATAATTTAAATTAAACAAAAGCTGATTAGTCTTAAACTGATAAGAACATGGTTAATCGATTCTTATTAGGGCCTAAAGCTTGCCTAGGCGACGTACGTATTGCCTACTTGCCTTTAAAAAGGGTTAACATGCATATTAATTCCAATTTTAAAGAGAAGACGCAGTCAACCAAACTTATGTTATTGAATTATCAGTTTTGACAAACTCAGAACCAAAATACCTCATATAGTTCTGGGCAGTAAACACAAACAGGGAAAAGGGAAGTGGGAGGGGGCAAGTAGTTCACCTGTAATAACATAATTACACCTGGATACCAAAGGAAAGCATTTCAAAACTTAGACAGTCACACCAGGTTTCAAACAAAAGGGCTCATGATCACATGCTGAGAGTGTACTAGGGCTAGGGGGTAAGAGAGAACATGCATTAAGCAAATCAGTAGCATGCCGGATTAATAGAAGGATAGTCACACAGGGGCATGTTAGTTGCAATAAGAACAGCAGAACCATAAGTAAAAGCATAGAAGAAACAAAATAAAGTGCAGCATGTATTAAAACATATTGTTTTGGATGCTACAAATCAAATAGAGGGCATACCAGTCAAGGAAGAGATAGTGTAGAGCAGTAGTGTGCAGGGAAGTGAGCAGTAGTATGCAAACCAAACAATCAACAATGTATAGAGCAGTAGAATAGTGGAGCAGCCCCAAAATCACTCAGTCTTGGCCTTCAGCCAACTGAGTAATCAGTAGTCAATAGGGAAAGTGGGAGAGGATGTGTAGGAAACAAGAGAGAACACTGAGTATACTTATGTGTGTAAGAGAGAGTTCAGAACAATGAACTTTTTTTTGTGTCTGTGCTAAAGAGAGAGTAGGGTACTATAGCTCTCAAATTAAGTGGAAAAATAAGTAATACATATAGACTGATTATAATTATAGAAAGAATACCTATTAGAATCAATTAAAAACTCGCATTCTTTTAAATTAAGGAGTCATGGCACAAATTGTATCAAAATAAGGAAAATAATGGTTTGCAAGACTGACATTCCGTAATAAGAGTAGTAAAAGTATGATGCATGTGATAGGGACTAGGTACAAAATAATTACAATTAAGGAAAGTAAAAAGAAATAAAAATATTGTGCACATAAACAGACGGATTATTGACTGATTTTGAAAACAATTGGTTTAGAAAATCATGGGCGAGATGGAAAATCACAAGGAATCAATACTAGGTAAGGAAAGCATCTCACAAGCAAGGAAGTGATTCGAGTCAGTGAAAAATTTCCAAAGAAACCACATACAAAAAATCAGGGATTCAAAGAGATACATAGAATCGGCAGAACACTTTAGTAAAAAGAGACAATTAGACCTATTTAAACACAATAGGCACAAAAATGAGAACCCTAAGTAAGAAATCATAGAATCAGTGGAATGTCAGAACAAATTAACATATGGAAATTGGGAGATGACTCAGAAGATTACATAAACAAGAAGAAATATCAACACAAACATATAGGATTAGAATATGTAGTTATTTCGAAAGAGGTTCAGAAACCCTAGTTTTAAAAGAAGAACAAAACGTTGAAAACTTGAACTATCAAAAAGATCGAGTAGAGAGTAGTGCAAAACATAAAAGAATAAGTTAAAATCGTTTAAAAGACAAAGCATTAAGAAAATTAGGGTTTCGTAATAAACCTGTGAGAGGTAAGGAACCTGGCTGTGAAACTCGTCAATAATGATGCTCCTAGCACCATCGAACCATAACCCATCGGAGAAAGACCGGCGATAAGCCAGGCAAAGCTTCCGATGACCATCCTATATGGTAGAGTTTTTTGGAGTCTCGAAGATAGAGGGAATCAATTAGACACGATTTCATGGCGGCTGGTGGTCGAGAGAAGTGAGGCTGGAGGTGGCAAGAGAGGCGGTGGATTCATCGGAGACGAGAGTAAGAACCAGAAGGTTCTAGAGAGAGGGGAGAGCAAGTGTCAGTATAGAGAGAGAGAGAGAGACCGTCTGAAAAATGAGGGGTTTTGGGGGGGGATGTTGTTAGATTGTAATTTTGGAAATAAAACCTAGGTCGTTGATCTCACTTGACCAACGGCTCAGATTAGATCAAGGCTGGACCGGGTCATTAAATTGGGTATGAGTGATTTGAGAATTGGGTCGGGGGATTTAGGGTTGGAATTGGGGTTCAATTTATGGTTAAAATTGAAATGCAAAGGGGTTATAATTGAAATGGATGAGGCTAAATGTTAAACAACCATTTCTTCCCTATTTATTTTAATAAAAATAGTTAAAATAATTTTAAAAACCAATTAAAGCACTAAATTGATTAATAACATATAAATGTTAATTAAAAAAAATACAGGGAGCAATTTTGTAATTATAAAATACTATTAATCGGAAAATAGGCTATAATTGTAATTATAGCAATTTAGCTTTAAAATGCCAAATAAATTATGCCAAAATCAACTTAATTATATTTGGGTTTAAATATGAGAATAAAATAAATTATTCACCAAAATGATAGTCTGGAAATAATTATTGAATTTTGTACTATTAAAATAGACAACAAATTTTAAAATCTTTTAAAATAAGGGAAAAATACCAAAACTCTTGGTCATGCTTATATATGCATGTACATACTATTTTGAGAACATTTTGAGTATATAAAATACATAGGGAAAAATTGGGTATCAACAAAGACAGGAGAAGACCACCTCGATCACTCATCAGGGAACGTACTGCTACAGAGTGATGCCTTGCGAACTGAAAAATACGGGGGCAACGTATCAAAGGTTGGTGATAAGAATGTTCAAAGACCAGCTCGGCAAAACAATGGAAGTCTACATCGGTGACATGTTGGTTAAGTCGAAAAGGAAGGAAGATCACATCAACCACTTGAAAGAGGCCTTCGACTTACTGCGTCGATACGGTATAAAATTGAACCCCGAAAAGTACACCTTCAAAGTAACCTCGGGAAAGTTCCTCGGTTTTTTGGTATCACAACGAGGCATCGAGGTAAACCCTGACCAAATCAAAGCTATAGAAGGAAAATCGGGGAACCTGACTAGTAAAAAACAAGTACAAAAGTTGACTGGTTGCATAGACACCGTGTCGAGGTTCATCTCACGATCCTCCGATAGATGTCATAAATTTTTTGGCGTACTCAAGAAAAACAATAAACTCCAATGGAACTCCAAGTGCGTCGAAGCCTTGAAAGAATTAAAGGCGTACCTATCTTGAACCCCACTACTCGCCAAAGAGGGAACCTGTTGAGAGTCTCCTCGTCTATCTGGTTGCATCTCATATCGCCGTGAGTGTGGTTCTGGTCTGAGAAAACAAAGGTATGTAGTCTCCCATTTACTATATTAATAAAACTCAGGTTGATGCCGAGATGAGGTATCCACACCTTGAGAAGCTGTCCCTGGCTTTGGTTGTAGCTTTACGAAAGCTTAGACCCTATTTCCAGTGCCACCACATCTCGGTAGTAACGACCTTTCCCCTAAGGAATATTCTGCACAAACCCAAGATGTCGGGCAGATTGGCCAAATGGGCTATAGAATTGAGCGAGCACGATATAACCTATCAGCCACAAACGGCGATAAAGCCGCCTCGCCAACTTCGTTGCCGACTTCAGCATAAAAATAATGCCTGAAGTCGAAAAAGAAGCTGCTCATACTTCCCCCCAAAATACATGACCTATAGGTGTTGTGTATAGATGGCGCCTCTATTGCGTCGGGATCGGGACTAAGATTCGTGCTCGAGGTTCCAACAGGCGAAGTAACTCACTAGTCCATAAGATACCCAGATATGACTAACAACGAAGCTGAGTACGAGGTCGTGATTGCAGGGCTAAAGTTAGCACTCAAGTACAAAGCAAGCGAGTCGCCCTACGGTGTGACTCTCAGTTAATCATCAATAAAGTCATAGGGACTTTCCAAATCAAGGAACAAGGACTGCAAAAATACCAGGCCAAGATCTGCAAGCTGTTACCCGAGTTTGATGAATGTCAGCTCGACCAAATCCCTCGAACACAAAATATCGAAGCAGACGTCCTTTCCAAACTGGCAGCGGCCACTAAAAGCATAACCGGAGAAGGGAATATAGTTACTCTCCTCCACTCGTTGATCGATCAAATCGAGGTACGAATTATAAACCTAACTTGGGACTGCGTATTGTCACATATTTGCAGGACGGAATGCTTCCAAATGATAAAAAGGAAGCCAAGAAGCTTCGAATTTAGGCATCTAGGTACAGCGTCATCAACAATGACTTATACAAAAGAACGTATGGCGGCCCCCTAGCAAAATGCTTAGGCCCAAACCAAATGCGGCGCATTCTGGAGTAAGTCCATGAAGGACATTGTGGAGCTCATACCGGCAAGCAAGCCCTAGTCAGATACCTCATACGAGTAGGCTACTACTGGCCTATAATAAAAAAAAGAGGCCGCCGACTTTGTGAGAAAATGCGAACAATGCTAGAAATATGCCCCCATGATCCACCAAGCGGGCGAGCACCTCCACTCAGTCACCTCGCCATGGCCTTTCATCAAATAGGGGATGGACATTGTCGATCCCCTCCTAGTAGGGCGAGGTAATGTACGATTCCTTTTGGTTTTAACTGACTATTTCTCTAAATGGGCCAGATACGCGATCAAGAAGTTATCTCCTTCATATTGAAGAATATCGTATGCCGCTTTGACCTACCCAAAAAAATCAATTGTGGACCTCAATTCACTGGGAAAATGATCATTGAGTTCTTCAAGAAATGGCATACCAAAATAATACTCTCCATGCCATATCACCCTGAGGGTAATGGGCAAAAAGAATCCTCTAACAAGTCAATATTGAATATCATGAAGAAGAAGCCTGAGAACGCCAATAGACTATGGCCGGAGTTGTTGCCGGAAGTGCTATGGGCATACCACATGATACCAAAAACAAGCGCATGAGAAACACCATACTCACTAGTCTATGGGATTGATGCAATAATACCGGTCGAGGTCGGTAAACCAAGTCTAAGGTACTCACACGAAAGCGGGCCAAGAAATGACGAAAGAAGAAGGCAAGAACTCAGTAAGGCTGAAGAACAAAGAGACATGGCATACATAAAGATGGTCGCCTAGAAACAACAAGCAGATCGATACTACTACAAAAAAGCCAAGATCAGATTGCTCAAAGTCGGAGACTACATACTCAAAGCCAAAATACAGGCAAGCAAGGATCCACGAGAAGGAAAGCTAGGGACTAACAGGGCCGGCCCATACAAAGTTATGGCAGCAGCAAGCAAAGGGTCGTTCCAGCTAGAAACGATAGAAGGAAAACTACTACCAAACAACTGGAACATCCCCCACCTCAAGTACTTCAACTTGTAAGGAAAGATGTTCTCTGAGCCGTACTCTTTTTCCCTCATCTGAGTTTTGTCTCAATTGGGTTTTCTAAGGGAGGTTTTTAACGAGGCGACAAGGAGGACATTTCGAAGTTAAAGCACTAGCAGGTGATATTACAAGTTGGAAAGTTCATTGCTAGACCCCTCAAATACTTTTCTTGGTCGAACAATAAAGGGACTAGATAGATTGGGACTGGAATACCAGCCCGAAATACGTGTAAACTTCTCCAATGTATATATGTAAGCAAAGCATACAAACACATGATGTTCGCCTATGTCTCCACCAAGTATTAACTCTACACCAATCAATGCACTTAAATTCAACCTCGTTCGAATTAATTAAGAGTCTACATTCGACCTCACTTGAATCGACTCACATTCAACCTCGTTCGAATTAATTAAAAGTTAACATTCGACCTCGCTCGAATCAACTCACATTCGACCATGTTCGAATCAACTACGAGTCAACATTCGACCTCGCTCGAATCGACTCACATTTGACCTCATTCGAATTAATTAAGAGTCAATATTCGACCTCGCTCGAATTGACTCACACTCGGCCTCGTTCGAATCAACTACGAGTCGACATTCGACCTAGCTCGAATCGACTCACACTTGACCTCGTTGGAATTAATTAACATTAACATTCGACCTTGCTCGAATCAACTCACATTCGACCTCAATTCGAATTAATTAAGAGTAACATTCAACCTTACTCGTATCAACTCACATTTGACCTCGTTCCAATTAATTAAGACACTCACATACGACATAGTTTGAATTAGTTAAAAATGACATTCGACCTCTCTTGAATTCAACTTACATTCGGTCTAACTTGAACTTGATTCATAGAATAACCTTGTTCGAGTTAATTACGACAAGGTTCGACTTCACGCGAAGTAATCAAAGACACTCAATCACGATCGAGCTAAAGCCTACCAATACAATTCTTTTAATAAAGCCAATCAATTGAGGAAAATATTCGAGGAAAAAATAGGAGACTCAGAAATAAACATCAAAATTAGCATTCCAAAAGGCATCTTATAAGGGCCGAACAGACGCCCACAAAAATAAAAACAAAAGATTACAACAAATACTACTCGGCAGCATCACCCCCACCATCGTCCCCACCATCATCCTCGCAATCAAAGTATTCGACATCATACCAAGCACCTTACTCAAGCCCGTCCAAGTCATGTTCACTATTACCAGTCCCTAGCGTAGAAGGATCATAACCACAAGTACCCAGAGCTATTCGCGCCTTAACACGAGCATCCTCAAACTCAACCTCAGAAAATATCCTGGGCGTTATCAAGCCCCTGAATATGTCTGGTTGAGCCTTGGCATGAATCCACTTTTCGTACAAATCCCGTGGAACATCGGGATAAGTGGAAGCATGAGATGAAGACGGTTCAGCCAGTAGCTGTGCCTTTTTGGCCTAAAGAACGGTGATATGCACATTTAGGTCCGAAATCTTTTTCTCAAAACCACCAATGCGTTTTTCAAACCTCACCTCCGTGAGCACGTCCTTCTCTACATCATTCGCCTGCTCAGACCTGAGAACATGGATGGTATCCTCCAATGCCTGCTACCTTCGCCAAAGCTGTCGTCCTGGCCTCCTCGACCCTCTTAGAATATGCAATTTTTTCCACCAACTGATCACTTAAGTCATTAGCTCTAATCGAGCTCTGCTCAAGCTCGGCTCGTAGGGATGCCACTTGCGCTTGAAGGTCGACACACTCAGCCACAACCCCCTTGCTTACCTCGAGCTTATCCTCCTTGACTCCCAGCACTACCTCGAGCTCGCTGCATTTTCTGATGACCCTCACAAGCTCATCATCCTTCTACTTCAACTCATCTTTGAGAGATTGGAAATTACCGTCTGTGCTGAGTCGAGCATGCATCTCATGGCACCTATCACGTTACTTGTGATACTTCACAACCATTTTCTTGAAAACCACCTTTCGCTTTTCCTCTCGATGGGTGCTCTCGATTTCCAAAATAAAAGTCTAAGGGAAAAAGGAAGAGCTGAAAAGATTCAGTAAAGACAAAAAGGAAAAAGGACGTAAGGTATAAGAACAAAAACAAACATACAAACTTTTCCATAAAGCCATTATGGATATGCCTAATAACAGATCGGAATCCTTAAACGACCGTAAAGTCCTGTTCTCGGTGTCGATGCAAAGAGGGACCAAAGAAGGGACTACGCTCTCTATGTTCGTCAACAAGTTGCAATCCAAGGGAATGAATATCGAACGAGTAGATCACTCTGTTCTCACCTCTACCCGGGTAAACCCCTCACGAACATCCTTTCCTCTTTATGGTCGACATTGGAGCCAGACTCATATCCATCCACGACCATACCTTTTGCCCTCTCCTCAACAGAGGAGAAATGTTGGCCCACTCTAATATCGACGGATCACTCCTCTAAACGACCTCTGCTGCCTCTGACCGCTCTCCTTCTTCCATGGCGACCTCTGATAAGGGAGCAATCTCCACATCTGAAGGGGACGCATGCCACCCTCGGGTGCGATCATGGCCACCTCGAGATCACCCCTTGTTGGCTCTTCATTCCCTACTGCCTCACCGTCAACCTCTACTCTCCGCCTTTTTAGCGAAATTGCTTTTTCCTCGCTTGACGATAACTCGTCCACTAGATGCAGTATAGGAGAAAATAGAGTCTCCGCTGATGGCACACCCACCTGGAGACTAGGCCTACGTAGGATCGGGGCTTGATAAGAAGCGACAGTCTCTGCGGTCTCGCCTACAGTCACAGCGAGCAACCCGGTCGAGGTACCCGATTGATGAAAAGCGGGGGTGGGAGCCTTCGCTTTTCTCGAAACCCTCTGACCTAACAACAAAGAAAAACTACATAAAGTGAAAAAGAAAAGGTTGAAGTAACTGAAGATCAAAACTTGACTTACCGGTCGAAGAAGGTTTACGTCCAAAATTCATGTTTAACAATGACCATTCATGGATTCCATCCATGTGGGGAAACTTTGAGCCACCCAGTCACGCATATCGGCGATCAATGTAGGAGGCTCCTTCTCGGCTGCACAAAAAAAATGAAGAAGAACGATTAAGTCACCAAAGAGAGAACAAACAATCAGTTAGGAAAAAAACATTTACGGGTGAAGTTCCACGCCTCAGGGAATCCACTGGGGTTCGCCACCACGTCCTCGATTTTGATATAGACAAAATTGAACCAAAATCGACGATTTGTCTTATCGTCCATTTTCACCACCAATCCCTTGGTTCCAGGGTGGCGGAGGTCGTACCCCTATGAAATCTTGGCGCAAAATGATGCATTAGATGTCGGAACGAAATCCCACAGTTGGCTAGCTCCCCGTACTTTATCAACATAAGAAAGAGTTTCTAAATATAGGGGGGAGCTAGGCCGGACAAATGTCGTAGTAGTGGCAGAATTCCTCCGCCAACGGGGGAAGAGGAAGAGAATAGCCCTGTCACGACCCAAAATCCACTAGTCATGATAGCACCTAACCTAACCCGTTAGGTAAGCTAACTAATAACTATCAAATTTCAATAATTATAAAAAGACGATTTAACAAAGGAATTATCCGAATCTTATACCTTTTCCAAGGACTGGTAGTACAAATCATGAGCTTCTAAGAATAGAGTTTACAAAGTTAATATGAACTAAATACACTTTTTGTTTGAAAAGTAAATAAATAGAGTTTTAAAATCTAAGGCTACCATGAACAAGAGGTAGCTACAATCGGAATGCAGGTACATCTGCAAATCTAGCTCCCACTGAACATAGCAACATTAGCAGCCAACATTTATATGCAATTTGCAGAAGTGTAGTATGAGTACAACCGACCCCATGTACTGGTAAGTAACAAACTTAACCTTAGGTTAAAAGTATGGACGAGGTGGAACATAGGTCGGGTCCAACACTAATAGCCAACAACAGTTCATAACAATGTAAAGCAATTAAATAAAGAAGTATCTCAGAGATAAAATGCTCAGTCTTTTCATAGTTTTCCGAAAATAGTTCCGTTTTTAAAGTATATCAGTGAAAACCCAAATCCTTTATCGAAATCGTCAAAAATATGAGTAAGTTTGAAAACTGAAATTTTTCCCAGAAACCTTTCATCAGGTAAATGTTTCATTTTTTAGATAGCATGAGGAAAGTATATATCAATGCCTATATGTCAAGATACGTGTAAAATCATGAATGTCACCAAAATTGGGCAGCAAAAAAAATTCATCTCTATGCATGTATCTCATTCACGCATGAAAAATGCAATGCCTCTCAGTGATGAACTCATGTACTCACACACTCAGAGTACTCAACCTCACTGTCTCGCATCATCACCTACCATGCTCAATACTCAGCACACTCAATCACTCATCACTGTGCAATACTCTTTGTGGCGTGCAACCCAATCCATATATATATATAGCCATAAGGCTCGTTACGGCGTGTAACCCAATCGATATACATATAGCCATAAGGCTCGTTGCGGCGTGTAACCCGATCCATATACATATAGTCATAAGGCTCGTTGCGACGTACAACCTGATCCATATACATATATATACATAGTCGAATGCAATCGCTGGGGGTATGCAAACTCCGGAGGGGCTCCTTCAGCCCAAGCACTATATCGCTGCGTCGTGCAGCCCGATCCCATAAAATGTAATCAATATAACATGTTGCATCGTGCATCCCTATCTCATAATCTGGCTCTCAGTCCTCAATCTCTCCAGTCTTACTCACGAGCTCATAATGTCATGAAACTAGCCCCATAATAATGATATGATGTATCAATAAATAACAACTGATACTGAGATATAATATGAATATGATTCAGTACAAACATATCAGTAAAATCAGTGAGATGAAAGCAAGAAATGACTACTATGGGTCCCAACAGTATCGGCATAAAGCCTAACATGATATCTAGCATGATTGACAACTAATTACTTTATCACATGGTAAAAATACAAATAACAAAAAGATAGGGCCACTATATAGTGCCATGGAAACAACAGAGTCACAATTGACAGGGTGCATGCCCACACGCCCATCACCTAGTATGTGCGTCACTTTAATATGAATCACATAGCACATACTTTGGGGTTTCATACCCTCAACACTAAATTTAGAAGAGTTACTTACCTCGGACAAGACAATTCCGATACCGAGCAAGCCAAGCAATGCTCCAAAAATGCCATCTCACTTTTTCCGACCTCCAAACAGCTCGAAACTATCCAAAAACAACTCATATACATCAAACAATGCTAAAGGAGTCAATCCCAATCTAAAAAGGTCAAATTTTTAATCAAAAGCCCAACCCGGGACCGCATCTCGGAACCCGACAAAACTCAAAAAATCTGATAACTCATTCAATTATGAGTCCAACCATACTAATTTCATCCAATTCCGACTCTAAATTGATGCTTCCCCCAAATTTCACTTTGAAATCATCAATCAAATATTATAAATGAAGATGGATTCATGAAATATAATCAAAACTGAGTATAGAAAATTTACCCAAATTCATATGGTGAAAATTGCCTCCAAAATTGCCCCACGGAGCTAACAGAACCATCAGAAATCCAATCCGAGGTCAAATTCTAAAAAGTCAAAACTTGGTCAAATGTTTCAAATTTAAAGCTTATAGCTGAGAATCATTTTTTCCAATCAATTTTGAATAACCTGAAAACCAAAACCGACAATTCACATAAGTCATAATGCATATAATATGGAACTACTCATGCACTCAAACAACCGAGCGAAGTGCAAAAGCTCAAAATGACCGGTCGGGTCGTTACAAGCCCACTTGGAACGGGTACGCGTAAAATGCACAATACCCAGGATGATGAATCTGGATCATGCCATTCCCAGCTGGGACCAGATTGATGTGAACAGGGATGTTGTACTTTGCCTTAATCACGGCAAGATGGGCTACTTCCATCTCGAATTTTGCAGGCTCAGTCTGTAAGGCCCCAGAAAACTTTTGCTAAGTAATCTAGGATTTTGTAGTGCCACATAGGCTAATTATAATATTTTATGTGCTATTAACATGGTTTACATCAATTGGATTTGGTAAATATGTGTATATGTCCTATGGTAAGTAATTTGGGGTCCAAGGAAAGGCCTAAGTCTAAGGAAAATTGGAAAAGTTCATAATAGGCTAAGATTCCAAAGGTACTTGCACAAGTCCCCACTTTGAACAAGCACATCTAAATAGTTATAATGTTTTATGTGATGATTAACCTATCAAATGAAAGTTCTTTGATTCTAGTTTCTAACGCTTCAAACCGTTCGTCATTTGGACATTCCTACACAAAGTTATGATCAAATTACCAAAGGCTGGAAAATGCGATCCTGTGTCATGTCAGATCTGCGATCTCAATGTCAATTATGCGGTCCGCATTTTTAATATGCGATCGCAAATCAAACAGCAGATTGAACCAGTGTAGCCCAGTTTTGGGTACCGATTTTGTGGTGCATTCTGCGGCCCGTATGTTCATTCTGCAGTCCATTCTGCTATGGCAGAGTTGACATCGGAGGATTAATTTTTTAATTTTTATAACCCGACCCCATTTCAATATATAGCCTTTGGGGCTTCATTTGGGGTCATTTCCTACTGAGAGATGTGAGAGCATTTTAGAGAGAGAAGGAGTAACCCAACATTTAAATCATCCAAACCTTGCATCAATCTTCAAGAATCAAAGAAACCCAATCATAAGATCTTCATCTAAGAGATTGAAGTTGCTAGAATTTTCGGAATATCGTAGTAATTAAGGGAAAGCTCAAGAAAGGTATGTATGGTTAAAACCCCTTTTTATTAGAAATTGAGCTATGTTGTCAATCATGAAAGCATGGTAAGAGTTGAATTGGCTAGCATATTGCTTGTTATTACGCATTGATTGATTTGCAATTATCTATACATATTCGTGAAGGATGTGCTTCAATGTGAATGATGTGCCAATCTTGACAGTTAGGTAATGATGAAAGGTACAATGATGTGTTGAAATACTTGGGCTATAAGCCAACATTGAAACAAAGAATTATTCATGCTAGCTATGTGCTCATTTACCTGTGATTGCAATTTGAATTATCCTTGATATATGTGTCTATGTTCACAACTTGTAAAATGAATATTGAAAAAGGGAAACGACGTGATGATGGTGGCCATGAGTGCCCCATGAATTGTTATGATATGTGTGGGATAAAGATTTGAAGTGTTGACTAATGAGAATGGAGTAATGCCTCTAATGAGGTGACCTAGCCGATCGGGTCGTGAT
>MU689773.1:3025-14383 GCA_026770625.1 Nicotiana glauca
TCGTTAACATCAAAATCCTCAATTTTTATCAAATCAAAGCCTAAGTTTCTTAAAAACTTTCGAATTGCACATTCGATCAAAAACCCGACCTAAACACCTCCGAATGATCTGAAACTTTGCACGCATATTGAAAATCACCTAGCGAAGCTACTGCAACTCTCGGAATTCCATTCTGACCCTCGGATCAAAATCTCACCTATCAACGAAATCTGCCAAAATTCAAACTTCGCCAATTGGAGCCTAATTCTACACCGGACCTCCAAATTCAATTTCGATCGCACTCCTAAGTCACAAATCACCTCCCGAAGCTAATCGAATCACCAGAAATCACATTCGAGCCCTATAACTCATAAGTCAACGTCCGGTTGACTTTTCCAACATAAGCTTTCCTTAAAGAGATTAAGTGTCTCATTTCTTATCAAAATCAATCCAAATCAACTCTAACACACCACATACCGATAACAAAAACATGAAGAAGCATGAAATGGGGGAAACAGAGCAGTAACATATGAGACGACGGGTCGGGTCATCACATGAAGTGGCTGAGGCTGATGACTGACCCCTCTACTGAGAATGACGAGGGCACTACCTCCACGAGTGGCCCATCTCTCTATACTCATATCAACTCCTGGGTGCTGGAGACGGGGATTGATGGGAACCCCTAGCACCGGTATGACTAGCAGATGCCCCTGGTGTAGAATAATCCTGAACCGATGGAGTATAGGACGAACCCTGGGATGGAAGTGCACTAAGTGAAGAAGTGCCCTGCTGATAACTGTGAGAACTATCGCCTAATGATGCCCCACGCAAGCTGACTGCACATGTCAGAACTGTCGGCCTCTGTCGTGCTGAAACTAGCCCCTCAGAAGGAGCTCCCCTAAAACTACCATGTCCTCGAAGCCTCTTAGCCTCTCTCTCCTCGAGCTCCTGGTGATGAACTGACTCAATATCTCGAGCAATATCCACAACCTCCTCGAATGTAGCACCTGACACCCTCTCCCTGGGCATAAGAACTCGAAGCTAGTAGGTGAGGCCATCAACAAACCTCATGATCCTCTCTCTCTCTCTCAGTAGCAACCAACCAAATAGTATGTCGATCCAACTCCGAGAACCTCATATCATACTAGGTAACTATCATATCCCCATATCAAAGCTGCTCGAACTGCCTGCGCAGCTCCTCCATGCGGGACTTTGGGACGTACTTCTCCAAAAATAGAGAGGAGAACTAAGGCAGGTCAGAGGTGCCGAACTAACATACCTACACTTCTCATATTCCTCCTACCAAGTGAAGGCAGCTTCGGTAAACTGGAAGGTCATAAATGCAACCCCAGTGGTCTCTAGAATACCCGCAGTGCGAAGAATCCTCTAACATCTGTCTAAGAAACCCTGGGCATCCTCGCCCCTCTGCTCCGCTGAAAGTAGAAGGCTGGAGTCTGCCAAACATATCCAATATACTTTGCTCATCCTCCGGCATAACAATAGCTACATAACCTTGAGAAGTTTTCACCTGCTAGGCTAGTGGTGCCTCCGGTGTCTGCACTCCCTGAACTATCGGATCAGGTGTACGGGCGGCGGGAGTCTGAGAGCCTCCCCCTGCCTGAGAAGTAGATGTGATATTAGAAACTGCGACCGCTTGAGCAAGGCTAGTGCATATTGTCAATATCTGAGCCAAATTCTCTTGAAGACCCGGAATCATAATGGGCACAGCTGGTGCTGCTCGAGCATCCACCACTGGGACCTGACCCTGAACTGGGGCGGCTGGTGGGTCTGCAGGTGATATCCCAGCTGCTATGGGGGTTGTACCTCTGCGCCTACCACAACCTTGGCCACGTCCTCGGCCTCTTGCAGCTCCAGCTGGTGGTACTGGTGGTCGTCCACCCTAATCGGTAGCGTGTGTCCTCACCATCTGTGAGAGAATAGAATAACAGAAGTTTAGTACTCGGATCAACCAATTTGCACGACAAGAATTTCAAGAATATGAAATTTTCCTAAAGGTTATGTAGCATCTCGAGGATAAATACAGACGTCTCCCTACTGATCCACGAAGACTCTACTAAACCTGCTCATGACTCGTACGACCTATGTAACCTAGGCTCTGATACCAACTTGTAACGACCCTAAACCCAAACCCAGTCGTGATAGCACCTCTCATGAGGACAAGGCCAACCGACACACTTCCAAAATTCACTTAAAGCAGTTAAAATAATAAAACCCAAGTCTTTAATAGAAATAAAATCCCGAATAACAATATAAGTTGCGGAAATAAAACCAACACAGTCCGACATCGGGGTGTCACCAGTCATGAGCATCTAAAACAATACTAAAAGTCTGAAGTCTAATCCATTACTACATAACTGAATCAAAATAACTAAGATAGAGGGAGAATGCGCCGGGTTGCGAATCGCCAAGCAGCTACCTAGTAAATCTCCGAAGACCTGCTGGAACTATCAACCCTTAGGAGCAGGACCTGTAACGTCCGAATCTGCACACAGGGGTGCAAGAAGTAAAGTGAGTACTCCAACTCAGTGAGTAATAAAAATAAATAAAGATTGACTAATATAAAATCACGTAAGTTACACCATTAAGCTAAAAGAGGCATAGCAAAATCAGTAAATATAATTAAGCAGTCGAACAAAGAAAGACTATAGTTTGCGATCAAGTCGTTCACTTCTATAATGGTCAGCGAAATCCCATAAACATCTTTTAAATAGTTAAACAATATACAGGGAAAACAACTAAAAAGTAAACACATAAAAACTGCCCCTCGGGCACCGTAACAACAGAATCAGCCCCTCGGGCAATGTCACAGAACAATACCAGCCCTCGGGTTATATCTCATATCACAATGGGTACACACACTCACTAGGGGTGTACAGACTCTGGGAGGGGCCCCTTACGGCCCAAGCTCAATATCAAGCCATATCGTGGCATTATAAACAGACTCTCGGCCTCATATCAAATCTCAAGCCACCTTGTGGCGTACAATCTTAGGCCCTCGACCTCATTATCATAATCAGTATATCACTATTGCGGAATGCAACCCAACCCAAAAGTATCCTCACATTACAGGCCCTCGGCCTTACTCAGTCAGAATCTCATAAGCCCCTCCGGCAACAGTAAAACATGAAGCTCAACTCAAATATCTTTAAAATATCATTTAAATGTGTTTAAAACAGAATAACATAGTTGAGTTTGAAAATAGTAAAAATTATAGCATGATTGAGCAACAATATGAAATCAAATAGTGAGAAAAATATCATTTAAAATCCCCTAAGGGTTCAAACAGTTGGCACGAAGCCCACATATGGCATTTAGCCTAAAATATAATAATATTAAATGATTAACTGTCAAATAAGCAGTAAAATAGTCATTCAGGATAGACTAAGTCTTAATCCCTAATGGTGTACGACCCCACGCTCGTCATCTAGCGAGTTTCTCACCTTAACATAGCCGAATGATGTGATATTCCGGGGTTTCATACCCTCAGGACAACATTTAAAGTCATTACTCACCTCGAACTAGCCCGAAAAGCTACTCAGCAACACACTTTCCTCTCGAACCAACTTCCGAGTGCTCCAAATCTACCAAGTTTAGATTTTTATCATCAAATCATGCTAAACGAATGAATCCCAATTGAAAAATATCGATTTTAAGAAAAACCCGAAATCAGTCAAAACCCGACCCCCAGATCCGTGTCCCGGAACTGGACAAACTTTATACTAAAATATTATTCGTCATCTCACAAGTCCGTACATATAAAGAACTCTAAAATCGGAGTTCGTTTGACCCTTGAAATCATCCCTAGAAGGTCTCATAATCTCAAGCCCTAACTCCATCTTTTTCTACTTATTTTCATGAATTAAACACTGATATTTTATTTCTTAATCATAAATAATCGAGTTTTAGGGTCCACAATCCTTACCTCACTGAAGAACAATGATTCTCTCTCGCCAAAATCGCCTCAAAGCTCTTTTCCCATTCAAAAATGGTGTAAAAGGGTGTAATGGTCGCGGAGGAACTAACTTATATTCTGTCCAGGCATTTTCGTATATGCGGTCATTTCACCGCATCTGGGGTACCGCTTATGCGGTCATGACCACCGCATCTGTGGTCCTCACTTAAAATCTGAATTTCTGTATCTGCGGTTCCATATCCGCATTTGCGGCATCGTATATGCGATCCTCATATCCGCTTCTGCAGTTTCCTGACAAACGCACCTCTGGCCGCTTCTGCAGCCCATCTTCCGCATATGCGGCGCCGCACTTACGTTCCCCTATCCGCAAGTAGGGGTGTTCAAAGGAAACCGATAAATCGCACCAACCCGATAATCCGAATCAAACCGAGAAAAAAAACCCGACTATGGTTTGGTTTGATTTGGTTTGGTGTTGGAAAAAAAAACCGACCATAATTGGTTTGATTTGGTTTTAACTAAAGAAAGTCAAACCGAAACCAAACCAAGCCGACATTACATATATAGAAATTTTAGATATATTTAATATATAAATATACTTATTGTGATGTAATTTATAAATATTTCTTAAAAAATTTCATAATTTTATCTTTTAAGGTATTTATTCAAGGTTGGACTTAGAACTTTTGAATGCTCCAATAAGTTTTATAGCCATTAATATTAGTAAATTAAATAATGCTAACAAAATCTCAAACCAAAATCAAATCAATACTAATGCTAACAAAAGACATTCAATTCAATATTACGAACGGGAATTTATTGAATATTTATTTTTTATTTTGCAATAATTTAGATAAAAATGCATAACCTATTTTTATTTTTCTTTAGCTAGCGTTTAGTCATGTAATTAATACTCCCTTCTTAGTCTACTTATTTTAGCATGACTTAGTACTTTTAGATTATATTTATTTTTATTATGGTTTTTTAATTAGCAATAATTATATTACATAATTTTATTATCTTTATTGTTGAATATTTTAGGATAATGCCATGACACATCTCATATTTTGTATTATTTTCTTGAAAAATACTTTATATAGTTGTATCTTACTAGGATTAAAGAAATATTTTGAGCATACATTATATGTTTTGTTTTACGAAGATTTTACCGGACAAAAAATCCGGAAAACCCGAATAACCCCAAAATACGCGAAAAACCGAAAAAAAACGAGATTGAAAAACTCGAGTTTTATTGGTTTGGTTTGGTCTTTAGATTTAATAACCCAACACAATTGATTTGGTTTGGTAATTATAAAATCTGAACCAACCCGGCCTATGTACACCTCGATCCGCATGTGAGGAAATACCAGAAGCAGCACAATCTACAGCTGTAATAATTCTTCAAATTCCCCGTCAACCATCCGAAATCACCCCGAGATCCCCGGGACCTCAACCAAAAGCACCAACATATCCCGTAACCTTATTCAAACTTGTAACAATCTTCAAAATGCCTAAAACAATATCAAAACCATCAAAACACATCGAATTCAAGCCTAAGGTTCTAAATTCTTCCGCATTCCGCTTTTGATAAAAAAACCCCAATCAAATCACGCCCAAATGATCTGAAATTTTGCATGCACATCCCAAATGACATAACAGAGCTACTGCAACTTCCGGAATTCCATTTTGACCCCTATATAAAAATCTCACCCATCAACCGAAAAACGCCAAAATCTTAATTTCGCCAATTCAAGCCTAAATCTACTCCGGACCTCCAAAATATATTTCGATCACGCTCCTAAGTCCCAAATCATCTCTCGAAGCTATCCGAATCAATCGGAACTCACATCCGAGCCCTCTAACACATAAGTCAATATCCGATTGACTTTTCCAACTTAAGCCTTCTTAAAAGAGACTAAGTGTCTCAAACCTTCTCAAAACCTTTCCGAACCCGAGCCAACCAATCCGATCACATATAAAACCGATAATTAAAGCAAATAGAAGCAGAAATAGGAGAAACAGAGTGGTAACTCATGAGACGACCGGCCGGGTCGTCACAACGATATTTAGTTTTCCAATGACCTTTTATGCCACATCGGTGGCAGTTACCGCTTTTGCCTCTTGATGGATTATTTTTAGAACCCATATTGTTCTCTCGTTTTCCATGACCACCACAATGGCGACTATTATATCATCTCTTACCATTACCACGCCCACGTACATTCATATGGCCATGATTATTATTTTGTCTTTTTCCAGACTTATCACGTTTAGCTGTCATATTCGCTTCAGAAAGCGGAGCTGACCTTATAGGACGAGCTTCATGATTTTTCAGCAAAAGGTTATTAGGTGGCTGAAGGCATGAGATCAATTTAGAATCCTTTTTTAAACCCCTTTCACGATATTGCTGCTGTAATACCATATTTGTGGCATGAAAAGTCGTAAGTCTTTTCCGACAAATTTTCATCATTCATAACATCCTCACATAATTTCAATTAGGAAGTTATTCAAAATACAATAGAGGTATACTCACTTACGGTCTTAAAATCTTGCAATTGTAGGTGCATCCACTCATATCGAGCCCTTGGTAATACCGTAGCCTTAAGGTGATCATACCTTTCCTTCAGGCCAATCCACAATTCAAGTGGATCTTTCACTGTCAAATATTCAAACTTCAAACCATCATCCAAATGATGACGAAGGAAAATTATGGTATTCCCTTTGTCTTAGCTTTGATGCCTCATTACCCTGAGTAATATCCAATCCATAATCCAAAAATTTTAAAAATTAAATCCAATATCCAATCAGTAATTTGAAAATCCAAACCAAAAATTCAAAAATTTTGAATTTCGAATTGAATTTCGCATTTGCTCAAACTAAGTCTATCCCTAGCCGTGAAAGTCTTTCACATAATATGTGTGGACTTAGTTCCGATTATCTCATTTCGAACACCACATATTTATATTAGTCAATCGATTTCCTTTTCATATAATATAAGTTCACTTTAAAAAAAGTACTTTTTACATAATCAAATCAATTGATAAGATAATTACAAATAACTTTTACAATTAACATTATTTGATAATTTGATAAAGATAGTAACTTAAACCTATTATTACAAGTTGTATTAATAGCAAATCTTGACATTATCACAATATATAAATTAAACGATTCTCTTCCCTATATATACACAAAATACATTAGTGTCACAACTCACCACCACCTCAATTTACTACTACAAAGAAAATGGCCTGTCTTCTCCATTTCCTATTCATCTTCTTTATCTCATTTCTTCTAATTTCCCCTACAATATCACTCAAATGCTTGTCGCAAATCTTTTCTAATAGCACCCACTTCGCCAATTGCACTGATCTCACTTTTCTCAAATCTTCTCTTCACTGGACTTATAATTCCAAAAATTCTACACTTTCAATTGCTTTTATTGCTCCTTTGCCATCTAACAATGGTTGGACCGCTTGGGGTATTAACCCCACCACGCCATCAATGATTGGAACTCATTCTCTTGTTGCATTTAAAGAATCCAATGGCTCCATTGTTGTTAAAACCTACAATCTTGTTTCCTACAAAAACATTGTAGAGTCTAAGAAACTTTGGTTTACTGTGTTGGATTCTAAAGCTGAGTCCTCTAATGGGGTTATGAAAATCTTGGCCACTTTAGTACTACCGGCAAACATGACCACGGTAATGTTAAGTATTTGTCGTGATTTTCTTACCATACTTATATTATTTAGAAATGACAATGCATTTTCCATAATGGATTTTTTTTAGAAAAGTACAAATCTTTCGTATTTGTATTTTTGGTCCTTTTCTAGGAGAAATATTTGAGAAATGTATATTTTGAGCCACTTCAAAAAATAATAAGCATATATGTATATTTCTTGTATATATGTGTATTGTATTATATTATATTATATATGTATATTTTTTTACAATAAATATAAATATATATATTTTTGTTTCACTTGATAGCATCAATAATGTTAGAGTTTTGTTTAGGGAGAAAATTGTTAAGAAAAAAATATTAGTATGACACTTCAGTGAAGTGGATTATTCATCTCGATCATTTCGAAACCAACTTTAATTTTTTTTTTTGTGTCCACTTTGGTATATGTTCTTTTTATTTACAGATTTAGTCCCGTTTAAGATTTGTTATTTTTATATGACACCAGATTATTTTAATCATAACAGGTGAACCATGTGTGGCAAGTTGGGCCAGGGGTGAAAGATGGCATACCTGTGGTACATAAGTTTGATGCAGATAATTTGAATTCTAAAGGCATTTTGGATTTGGCTATTTCTTCTGGTGATAGAAAAAAGAATGCCACTGCCCCTACTCCTGCTCCTGCCCCTGCTAATAATACTGGTGGACAGAATGGAAAAGAAACTGGTGGATCTTCAAGAATTTGGGAGAGTGATTTTAGTTTCTATGTTTTCTTGTTGTTTCTTGGAGTTTGGTTATTGTAACCTTAGATTGACTAAATTTTCTGGTTTTGTCAATGTAATAACACGATTCTGGAGGTCAAGGATTAGGGTAAAAGCTTAGTAGGTAGTCGAGTTTCGGACACCGAATCTACTCCATCGCATTATTCTCGTATTATCTTATGCTTTGATTTTTATTACTACCTGTCGTTACCCTTGCTTCGGTTGTCTTATTGCTTTGTTATTTTGATGTTGTTACTGTTCTTGTTTTCATTAGTCTCAACATGGCTTCTTCACTATTGCTTTTTTTTTTCTCTTCCAAAAATATTAAGAAATGCTTTTTTTAATCTAGAGTCTTCCGGAAATAGCCTCTCTATCTTCGTAAGATAGGGTAAAGTCTACGTAAACAGTACCCCAAATGTCACATTGGTTAATTTATGAATTTTCTTATGCGTAGTAATTACTCAAAATTCAAATTCATTAATTGATGTCCAAGCATCCAAGGTGTCAATATAAATGCATTTCTATACTAAAAAATGATTAGCTTATGTAATTATCATTTAAAAGTTGGAGAATAATTTATCCTTTTGCTATATTTCTAAAGGAAAACAATGTAGTTCAAGACTTCAAGTTTAAAATATTAGGGTGAATATTATGGATTTACGCTATGTTCACACTTAATTATTAAGTGAAAAAGTTACCCGTTATAGTAATATTATCCTTTAAATGCAGATAATTATAGAAAAAGATTCTTATAGCTAGTATCACGCCATACCGTTTGTTGAAGATTTTGCATGATTATGTTAAATCTTTTTATGCCCATAATCAAATGCCAAAATTTGTGTCTGTCCTCTTTGAGTGTTGTGCCTGCTTCAATTGGTCAATTTTCCTATCTTTAGTGACTAATAATATTATACACATAATGCGAAAACATCCTTTAATTAAATGAAAATAATTATTTCAAGAAATCTCATTGCATCATGCGGTATCTTATTGTTAGTACTCTATCTTCACAAGGTAAAGGTAAAGTCTATATACACATTATCCATGGTTTCGGCTTAGATCCTGTATGTCTGCCAAATATATATATATATATATATATATATATATATATATATATATATATATATATATATATATATATAAAAAANNNAATGCGAGTCGAATGCCGAATCTTAACCCATAAAATTTAAATCTTGAATTCGCTTTTGCTACTTTTCCTAGACCCCACTTGTCAGATTACACTGAGTTTGTTGTTGTTCATCGTATCATACCATACTCTTGGAGATGATATATACCCTGGTGATTATTAAATCATTTTCTCCCATAATGAAATGCTAGAATTTGTGTCTGTCCTATTTCAGTATTGAGTCTGTGAATCAATTGGTTATTTTCCTTTTTTACATTTGCCAAACACGTAGAATTGTATGTAACCGTCCACATGCAAAACAAGTAGTATATTTTTTTCTCACTAAAGGTGCGTTAATTTTAAGTAACGTTACGTCAATGTTTAAGATTGAAAAAAAATGGATTTTTTTAAAGGAAATTTTACGCCCTATAGAAAATCTTAGTATTCTATTTATCTTAAATAAATACCATTTTAAAATATTACATCATATAAATACCATTTATTTTCTTCCGTTTTTAACAAGTTTAACTTCCCAGAATTTGCGCAAAAACGTTACTGTATTTTATCTGTATTCAGCTTGAATACAGATAAATACAGATACCCATTAGCTGGAGTTCCCGTTTTTACGCCTATTTTTTTGGTTGTATTAATGTATACAACTGCTTAAATACATGAAATACATTGTATAAAAATATAAAAGGTATCTATAACAAGTAATATAGCAAAAGATATCTATAAATGGCTAATTAGGGCTAAAAGATGGTACTTTATGAAAAATTTTCTTTTTTAATTAATGAAATCCAACCTATTGCATCAATTTAATCAGAAACAATTACGTCCAATGTTACTTGGGCCAATAGCCTAACTGAAAATGGCCCAGGTTTGAGGTCCTTGCACCGTTTGGCACGGGTTGTACATAACCTGAAAGAATCTTTTCATCATTTAGCTCATTATTAGATACTCAGTTCCTCCACAGTCCATAACACACCTAAGCTTCTTAATATCTCGCTTTTATGTGTATTCTACCTTATCATATAAGCGCACTTAACTCCAAGAGCGAAGCTGATCTTTGAACAAGATTTGAAGCTGTTCAGTTACAAATTTGCCTCATCCTTGCTACTAGGTTTAGTATTCTCTTTGTTCAAGTGTATATAATCATAAAACCTCCACTATTGGAGCTCAAGTTTCTCAAATTTAAAATTTGAATGATTAAAAAACTCCATTGAAGGCTTAAGCTTTAAGTTTGAACCATATATGATATTTTGGGTTTGAAAGCACACTTAGATCTAAGATCTGAGATTAATTTTGAAATGAGTGATAATAGGTGAATTTAACTATATTCAGGCCCTAAATAACCACCTTCTTGCATTATTTTGGTAATGAAAGTGACAACAAAATGCTTTTATGAGTGCTTTTCATAATTTTCAGGTATATATGACTAGGGAAGGCGAGAAGTACTTGTGGAGTCGAAAAAATGAAGAAAAGAGGCCAACTGTGGAAATCCCCAAGTGAACCGCGTAAAAAAACAGGCTGAAACTTCAAAGAACAGGTCTGGCCGCGGTTCCACCGCGACCGCGGCAGAACCGCGATGGGAGGCAGCTGCGGATAAATGAATATTCAGAGGGGTCGTTTGGCCGCGGTTGTACCGCGATCGCGGCAGAACCGCAATGGGCGTGCGGAAAGCCAGGGGGAAAATGGTCAAAGCGTAATTTTAGCCCTAAAACCTATTTTAGTACTAGGTTTCGCCCCTAAGAGGCATGTATTGAGTTTTTAGAGTTCTTGGAAGCAAAAACAATTGTGAGAGATTAGCTTAAACATAGTTCTTCTTCCCTTTTGATTTTTATTGTTAGATTATGTTGAATATTGATTTAGTTTTTTT
>MU689773.1:15048-31753 GCA_026770625.1 Nicotiana glauca
TAGGTTGACTCTCTGTGGATTCGACCCTGGGCGTAATACTCGGGTTTTATTTGCAACGTCCGCAGAATCCTATTTAGAGGATATACTTGGGCGTGATCAATGAGTATTATTGGGTTTGCTTGAAAACATGATTGGGTGCTGTTCTATTTGATTGGAAACATCAAGAGGAGTTCAAAGCTTAAATTTGAAGTGATTTAGAGCAGATTTGAGCTAGAATTAAGTCAAATTTCAGTAAAGGCTCAAGAAAGAAGAAGAAAACCTGTGAAACTCTATTGATAGGATTCATTTGTATAACAATGTATAATATTGTATAATAGTGTATATGGGTATGCAAACATCTCTTATACACTATTATACCAAGTCGATAAATATGTATAAGTGTATATAATTTTGTATAATTATGTATATACCAGTGTATAAGAATGTAGAAAGGCGAAATTAAATTTTTGTATGTTTTCTTACCTTTTCTCGAGCTGGACAACCTCCTATGCTTGTTTTTAACTTATTCTCTGTTTTCGGTTAAACTCTATTAATGGCACAATTGAAGGAAAAATAAATAAAAAAATTAAAATCTAGCAATGATGTGTGTATGAGAAGGAATTACCATATGTTATACCGTTGACAAGGCAAAAAGCTGCCAAATTTATTTTTATTTGTTTGTTTATATTTGAATGTATATTTTGCGAATTATTCAATCAAGTTCTTCTACTTTTATATTCATATACTATATATTTAATAACTATTTAGTTGATACCCAGCAAATTCTCCGTCTCTGACAAAGGGAAAAAAGCTACAAATTATTTTTTTTCTTTCTCTTTTTATAATTAAATATTTTTTTATTAATTGTCTCATAAAATTAATAGTAAAACACTGATTTTGGTAGAAGATAAATATAGAAGCTCTCCTCAACAATAGGAATGTTGAATAGCTTTGACCGTGAGAACTGCTGGTTGCGTAAAAAAATGCTGGATTTTTCGGATATGGGCCTATTGTCTTTGGGATACAGATTTGCAAAGTTATAATTGGGATACTCAGTTGTAATATTTTTGGTGTGTGTGAGTTGTACTTATGTGCCGCGAAAGTTCAAGGTAAGTGTTCAATCTAACCTTAGCTTGAGGGATTAAGAATTGTGTCCTATTTGCTATTTGCTTCTTGTTGAGTACGACGTATAGGCATGGTGACGAGTATCTATACATTGGTGTCGAGCATGACCGTGAGTGTTAAATTGCAATTTGTTGTGTACTTAAATGATGCTACGGATGCTTTAATTGATGATTCTCGATATTGAGCAAGTATTAAGTTTGTTTACATGGTAATTACTTATGATTGAACATTGGCGTTATCTCAGATGAGTAGAAGTTGAGTTAAGATTGGTTATAGCTGATTCTCCCTTACCGGGACGTATTTACTTTTACTGTCGAATCCCTTGCCGGGACAGTGATGTTTATCATTGATCCCTTGCCGGGACACTTGGTATGGTTGTTGCTAAAGGTATATAAATATATGGATCGGTTTGCACGCCGCAACAATACTAAATATGGATCGGGTTGCACGCCGTAACAATACTAAATATGGATCCGGTTGCACGCCGCAACAATGTCATAGTGGATCGGGTTGCACACCACAATAAAATATTATATGGATCGGATTGCACGCCGCAACAATATAATATTAGATTGGGTTGCAAGCCTCAACAAAACTTATATTGAATCGGGTTGCACGCCGCAACAGTGTTAAATGATAAGGGATCGGGTTGCGCACCACAACAATATTATTATTGTTTTGTTGTAGATTCTGAGTTGTTCTCTCATATTTCTCTTAAGTTCCTGCTGGATTGGACATTTTCCCCATAGCATGTACCCCTTCTCACTAATATGATTGCCGGGATGTTCGGTTTTGAGTTCTCGGAGAGTCTTGGAACACTTAGTCCCTAAATGAGAGCTTAAGCGTTGGAAAATTGACCATAGTTGGAAGATTGTGAAAATGGCCTCGAAATGGAAATCTAATGGTTCTGCTAGCTTCGTTAGGTGATTTTATGGTTATGAGCGTGTTCAGAATGTGTTTTGGAGGTCCGTAGCTAATTTAGGCTTGAAATGCCAAAGGTTGAATTTTGGAAGTTTTCGGTTCGATAGTGAGGTTTTGATTCGAGGGTCGAAATGGAATTCTGAGAGTTGCAGTAGTTCCGTTATATAATTTGGGATGTGCGTGCAATTTTTCAGGTCATTCGGATGAGGGTTGATAAATTTTGCTTATCGAAAATGTGTTTTTATAGTTTTTGGAAATTTTAAACTTGAATTCGATGAAAATTAGGTCTACATATTTGGTCGTGCCTAGTGATTCCTTGAGTTTACCTGTATATGTGTCTACACTGGTGGGTGATTCCATTGTGGTAGATCGAGTCCATTACTTTTGTATATTCATGACTAGGGGTCTTGAGACTTGTGTAGATTTGGTGCTTCTGGACATGGTTGATTTCGATGTCATATTGGGGATGGACTGGTTATCAACTTACCACGCTATCTTGGACTGTCATGCTAAGACTGTGACCTTAGCCTTGCCAAATTTTCCTCATTTGGAGTTGAGAGGACTCCTGGTTATTCTACTCGCGGTGTTATCTCGTATGTGAAGGCTCGAAGTATGTTCGAGAAGGAGTGTTTGGCTTATTGGGCCTATGTTCGTGATTCTAGTGCTGAGATCCCTTCTATTGATTATGTGCCTATTGTTCGGGAGTTTCATGAGGTATTTCCTTCAGAACTGTCGGGTATGCCACCCGATAAGGATATTGACTTATGCATTGATTTGGCTTCGGGCACTCATCCCATTTCTATTCCACCTTATCGTATGGCCCCACCTGAGTTGAAAGAGGTGAAGGAGCAGTTGCAAGACTTTCTTGAAAAAGGGTTTCATTAGACCCAGTATGCCACCTTGGGGTGCACCGGTGTTGTTTTTCAAGAAGAAGGATGGATCAATGCGAATGTGTATAGATTACCAGCAATTGAACAAGGTTCCAATTAAGAATAAGTATCCACTGCCGAGGATTGATGATTTGTTCGATCAGCTTCAGGGTGCCAAGGTATTTTCAAAGATTGACTTGAGATTTGGCTATCATCATTTGAGGATTAGGGCATCCGATGTCCCTAAGACAGCTTTCCGCACTTGGTACGGGCATTATGAGTTCTTGGTGATGTCCTTCGGGTTGACAAATGCCCCAGCAGCTTTTATGGATTTGATGAACCGAGTGTTCAGGCCTTATCTGGATTCATTTGTGATAGTCTTCATTGATGATATTCTAATATACTCCCGCAGCTAGGAGGAGCACGTGCAGCACCTTCGAGTGGTTCTTCAGACTATGAGGGATTGTCAGTTGTATGCTAAGTTTTCAAAGTGTGAGTTCTGGTTGAGTTCAGTTGCATTCTTGGGTCATGTTGTATCAACAGAGGGTATTCAGGTTGATCTGAAAAAAGATTGAGGCAGTCAAGAACTGGCCTAGACCAGCATCAGCTATAGAGATTCGGAGTATCTTGGGGTTGGCAAGCTACTATCGTCGGTTCGTAAAGGGGTTTTCATCTATTGTATCCCCGATGACTAGGTTGACCCAGAAGGGTACCCAGTTCAGATGGTCGGATGAGTGGGAGGCGAGCTTTCAGAAGCTCAAGATAGCTCTGACTACGACAATGATGTTGGTTTTGCCTACAGGTTCAGGGCCTTATACAGTCTATTGTGATGCATCTCGTATTGGACTTGGTGCAGTATTGATGCAGGATGGAAAGTTCATTGCATATGCTTCGTGGAAGTTGAAGATTCATGAGAAACATTATCCGGTTCATGATTTGGAGTTGGCAGCCATTGTTCACGCATTAAAGATTTGGAGGCATTATCTGTATGGCATGGCATGTGAGGTATTTGCTGATCACAAGAGTCTGCAGTATTTGTTCAAGCAGAAGGAGTTAAATTTGAAGCAGCGGAGGTGGTTGGAGTTGTTGAAAGACTATGATATCACCATCTTATATCATCCGGGAAAGACCAATGTGGTGGCCGATGCTTTGAGTATGAAGTCAGCCAGTTTGCGCAGTCTTGCTTATATTCCGGTCGGTGAGAGACCGCTTGCTTTGGATGTTCAGGCTTTGGCCAATCAGTTTGTGAGGTTGGATGTTTCTGAGCCCAGTCGTGTGTTAGCTTGCATAGTCGCTCATTCTTCATTATTGGAGCGTATTCGAGATCGGCAGTATGATGATCCCCATTTATGTGTCCTTAGAGACACGGTGCAATGCAGAGGTGCCAAGCAGGTTACCTTAGGTGATGATGGAGTTTTGAGATTGCAGGGTCGAGTTTGTGTGCCTAATTTGGATGGGCTTCGAGAGTTGATTTTAGAGGAGGCCCATCATTCCCAGTACTCTATTTATCTGGGCACCGCAAAGATGTATCAGGATTTGTGGTAGCATTACTAGTGGAGGAGAATGAATAAGGATATTTTTGCATATGTGGCTTAATGTATGAATTGTCAACAGGTTAAGTACGAGCATCAGAGGCTTGGTGGTTTGTTCCAGAAGATTGAGATTCCCGAGTGGAAGTGGGAGCGTATCACTATGGACTTCGTTGTTGGACTCCCACAGACTCAGAAGAAGTTTGATGCAGTATGGGTCATTGTTGATAGGCTGGCCAAGTCAGCACATTTCATTCCTGTGGCAGTTTCCTATTCTTCCGAGAGATTAGCCAAGATCTATATCCGGGAGATTCTTCGTCTTCATGGTGTGCCCGTGTCTATTATTTCGTATCGAGGTACGCAGTTTATCTCACATTTTTGGAAAGCAATTCAGCGAGAGTTGGGCACATGGGTTGAGTTGAGCACAATATTTCATCCTCAGACGTACGGGCAGTCCGAATGGACTATTCAGATTTTGGAGGATATGCTCCGAGCTTGTGTCATTGACTTTGGAGGCTTGTGGGATCATTTTTTACCTTTAGCGGAGTTTTCCTACAATTACAGCTACCAGTCGAGTATCCAGATGTATCTTTTTGAGGCTCTATATGGTAGGCGGTGTTGGTCTCCGGTTGGATGGTTTGAGCCAAGGGAGGCTCGAACATTGGGTACGGATCTAGTTCAGGATGCCTTGGACAAGGTCAGGATTATTCAGGATAGGCTTCGTACAGCTCAGTCCAGACAGAAGAGTTATGCTGACCGCAAGGTTCGTGATTTGGCATTCATGGTCGGTGAGCGGTGTTGCTTCGAGTGTCGCCTATGAAGGGCGTGATGAGATTTGGGAAGAAGGCCAAGCTTAGCCCTAGGTTCATTGGCCCGTTTGATATTCTTGATCAAGTGGGAGAGGTGGCTTATAGACTTGCATTGCCTCCGAGCTTATCAGTCGTGCATCCAGTGTTTCATGTGTCCATGCTTCGGAAGTATCACGGCGATCCATCCCACGTGTTAGATTTCAGCACTGTCCAGTTGGACAAGGACTTGTCTTATGAGGAGGATCCGGTAGCTATTATAGACCGGCAGGTTCGTCAGTTGAGATCGAAGAGTTTTTCTTCTGTTCGTGTTCAGTGAAGAGGTCAGCCTACTGAGGCGTCGACTTGGGAGTCCGAGTCCGATATGCGAAGCCGTTATCCCCATCTTTTTCCCAACTCATGTACTTCCTTCTTATGTTTGTTCGAGGATGAACGATTATTTTTATGTTCCGAGGCCTTAAAAACCTCTTTTAGCATTGCCTCGATTTATGTACACAGTCTGGGCGCGTGGCCAGAAAGCTTAAATGAGAAAATCTATGAAAAATGATAAATTTTGACTATAAAATGAATTAATTTGACTTCGGTCAACGTTTTGGATAAACGGACTCGGACCCGTGATTTGACGGTCCCGGAGGGTCCATAGGAAAATATGGGTCTTGGGCGTATGCCCAGAATCAAATTCCGAGGTCCCAAGACCGAGAAATAATTTTTTAAAGAAAACTATTTTCTAAAATTATTTAAAGGAATTGGAAATGAATTTTTATTAAAACATGTTGGTATTGGGCCCGTATTTTGGTTTTGGTGCCCGATATAGGTATTATATTTGGTTTAAGATAATTATGTGAAGTTTGGTAAGAAACGGAATCTGTTTGACGTGATTCGGACCTTAATTGCAAAATTTGATATTTTAAGAAGTTTGAAATAATTCATTGATTTTAAGGTTTAATTCGATGTTAATGGTGTTATTTTGGCGATTTGATCGCAAGGATAAGTTCATATGGTGTTTTTGAGTTAGTATGTATGTTTAGTTTGGAACCCCGAGGGCTCGGGTGTGTTTCGGAAGGTTTTGGACTTATAAAAAAGTTGCAGGTTTTTGTTGTTCAATGCCGAGGGATTTTGTTCTTCGCGTTCGCGTGGACCCACTCGCGAATGCGAAAGGCAAATATCCCAGGTGCTTCTTCTTCTCGAACACGAAGCTGGAGTCGCAAATGCGAGTCTAAAGGGGGGGTACCCTTCACGAACGCGACACAGCACACGCGATGGCTTGTGAGCCTAGGCAGGGGGAGGAATATTAAACCTACGCGAACGCGACCACTTGGACGCGAATGCGAAGGCTCGAGGAGTTACTACTCCGCAAATACGAGCCCACTTATGCGAACGCGAAGGTCTCTCAGGCCTGACTCATCGTGAACGCGATGATCCTGTCGCAAACGCGAAGACCAATTTCGCCCAGTTATTTTATGTTTCAAAAACAGAATGCAATATGGGATTTTCACTATTTTTCACAAACCTCTTCTTCTCCACACCTCTTGGGCGATTTTTGAAGAACTTCTTCACCATAACCTCTTGGTTAAGTAATCTTTGACTTGTTCTCTTTCATTTTTATCAACACCTACTAGATTTCTAGGCCTAAAACATGGAATTAAGGGTAGAAAATTAGGGATTGGGGTAGAGTTAGAGCTTTTTGATTATTTGGGAATTTGGCCTCGTTTTGGGGTCGGATTTCAAAACAAATTATATATTCGGGCTCGTGGGTGAATGGGTGATCGGGTTTTGATCCTAACCTCGTGTTTTGACCAAGCGGGCCCGAGCTCGATTTTTGACTTTTTGGGAAGAATGATTAGAAAGTTATAATTAAGTATTTGGATTAGATTGTTTATCATTTATTGATGTTATTAAGTCGATTATGTATAGATACAATCGATTTGGAGCCGAATTCGAAAGAAAAGGCGGTGTTTGAGGCTTGAAAGATGACACATAGGAGTAGGTAGACCCTGGATCAAATAAAACTGAAGCATCTCTGCCACAAACCAGAACAGTACCTGTATTAACTGCATCGGAAGCTCAGCCTCAGGCCTGGCTAAAAGAGCATAACATCGGGGCTGGGCCCTACCATCCTGGACTACCTCTCTAGGACGGCTTGCAGTTGGCTGGGCTCCACCTCTAGTGGTCTGAGCTCCACCTCTAGCACCTCTACCTCCACCTATAGCACCTCTACCCCCACCTCTAGCTGGTTGGGAGGGCTGTGGAACACCTGGTGCCTGAACCATAGCACGGGAACCCTGCTGCTGCGACTGAGTACCCACCAATATCAGACAAGCCCTCCCGATATGACCATACTCACCACACTCATAGCACCTACCCGAGTGCTGCAGCTGAGGAAACTGAGACTGACCTGAATGACCACCCCAAAAACTCTAGAGTGACGGTGCACTGATAGGAGCTGGTGGTACACTGTAGGTTACTGATTAGAATACTGCATGTGAGAACCATGGCCACCTGAAGCACCGTGAGAAACCTGAAGTGCTGACTGAAAAGGCCTAGGAGGATGACCTCTACCATACGAATCCCTGCCTCTAGACGAGGCACCACTGAATCTGCCTGAATGACAGGATCTCTTGTCTGACCCATGACCCCCCTTGTGATAGAACCATCTCAACTCTCCAAGCCACATTGGCCGCCTCCTGGAAGGATATCTCACTCCCAGTCTCTCTAGCCATCTAAATAGGAATCGGCTGAATAAGTCCATCAATGAACCTCCTCACCCTCTCTCTCAGTGGGAAGTATGATAAGAGCATTACAAGCCAAATCCATAAATCTGGTCTCGTACTAGGTGATAGTCATAGAACCCTGCTGCAGATGCTCAAACTGCCTCCGATAGGCCTCTCTCTGTGTGATAAGGAGAAACTTCTCCAGAAATAGCTGTGTGAACTACTACAAAGTCAAGGCTGGCGATCCGGCTGGTCTAGCCGAGCAATAATCTCTCCATCAAGTCTTGGCAGATCTAGATAAGCGAAAAGTGGTAAAATCGACCCTATTGGTCTCAACTATCCCCATATTCCTAAGAACCTCGTGACAACTATCTAGATAATCTTAAGGATCCTCAGTAGATGCACCACTGAAAGTAGTAGTGAAGATATTGGTAAAACCTATCCAATCTCCACAAAGCCTCTAAAGACGTAGCTGATCCATCACCGGTCTGTGCGATTGCTTGGCTGAAGAAGTGATACGTGACCTCGGCATTCGCAAAAGAACAAGAGTAGGGGTTTCAACTTAGCAGTGAGAGAACAAAATCACATGATAGGATATAATAGATGTGAAGTTTTTCCTAACTTTGTAGCCTCTAGGAGATAAACACAGATGTCTCTGTACCGATCCCTCAGACTCTACTAAGCTTGTCCGTGAATTGCGAGACCTATGTAATCTAGAGCTCTGATACCAACTTGTCACGATCCAGATTTATCACCCTCAGGAGTCGTGATGGTGCCTACTCGTAGAAGCTAGGGAAGCCATAAAATATAGAATTTTAACTCTTTCATTTTAATCTTTTTTAACAACTCGAATTAACAGGTAATCAACATTTTAAAAATTAACGATAAATAGAAATAAGTGAAAGATCTAAATAGCTAAAAATAACCAATCCAGTACTACAATACCCATATACTCCTCTACCCGGAATCTGGTGCCACAATATTCACGGACAGACTAAGATTACTACAACAAAGGTCTGAAAGAAATACAATCTATCTCGAAGTCTAATGAAAACAGAGTACGTATGAAATAGAAGAGAACGCCGGGCATGCGGACGCCTACATGACTACCCCGGGATCTCTGGATGGACTGAAGGCTGGCTCCCTAAGTGCTACTGTCCAAATGCTACTCCAATATCTACACATAGTGCAGAGTGTAGCATCAGTACAACTGACCCCATGTGCTGGTAAGTGCCTAGCCTAACCTCGACGAGGTAGTGATGAGGCTAGGACCAGACTCCAGATAAACCTGTGCAGTTATATAATATACAATGGAAAATAAATGGAATAAAGAATTTAAATGGGAGGGGGTCCATGCTACAGGGAAAATGTCCAATCCAGCAGGAACTTAAGAGAAATATGAGAGAACAGCTCAGAATCTACAACAAAACAATAATAATACTGTTGTGGCGCGCAACCTGATCCCTTATCATTTAACACTATTGCGGTGTGCAACCTAATCCAATATAAGTTTTGTTGCAGTGTGCAACCCGATCCATATAACATTTTGTTGCGGCATGCAACCCAATCCAATATAAAATTATTGCGGCGTGCAACCCGATCCATATTTAGTATTGTTGCGACGTGTAACCCGATCCATATATTTATATACCTTTAGCAACAACCATACCAAGTGTCCCGACACGGGATCAACGATAAACTACACTATCCTGGCAAGGGATTCGACGGTAAAAGTAAATATGTCCCGGTAATGGAGAATCAGCTGTAACCAATCTTAACTCAACTTCTACTCATCTTAGCTAACGCCAATAATCAATCATAAGTAATTCCCATGAAAAAAAACTTAATCCTTGCTAAATATCGAGAATCATCAATTAAAGCATCCGTAGCATCATTTAAGTACACAAAAAATTGCAATTTAAGACGCACGGTCATGCTCGACACCAACGTATAGATACTCGTAACCATGACTATACATCGTACTCAACAAGAAGAAAATAGCAAATAGTACACAACTCTTAATCCCTCAAGCTAAGGTTAGACCGAACACTTACCTCGAACTTCCACGACCAACTCAAGCCTCAAACACCGCCTTTCCTTCCGAATTCGGCTCCAAATTGATTGTATCTATACATAATCGACTTAATAACATCAATAAATTCTAAACAATCCAATCCCAATACTTAATTATAGCTTTCTAATCATTCTTTCCAAAAAGTCAAAAATCGATCCGGGGCCTGTTTGGTCAAAACACGAGGTTCGGACCAAAACCCGATCACCCATTCACCCACGAGCCCGAATATATAATTTGTTTTGAAATCTGACCCCAAAGTGAGGTCAAATTCCCAAATAATCAAAAAGACCTAACTCTATCCCAATCCCTAATTTTCTACCCTTAATTCCATGTTTTAGGCCTAGAAATCTAGTGGGTGTTGATAAAAATGGAAAAAAACAAGTCAAAGATTACTTACCCAAGAGGTTATGGTGAAGAATTTCTTCAAAAATCACCCAAGAGGTGTGGAGAAGAAGTGGTTTGTGAAAAATGGTAAAAATCCCATATTGCATTCTATTTTTGAAACTTAAAATAACTGGGCGAAATTGGTCTTCGCGTTCGCGACAGGCTCATCGTATTCGCGATGAGTCAGACCTGAGAGACCTTCGCGTTCGCGTAAGTGGGATTGCGTTCGCGGAGTAGTAACTCCTCGAGCCTTCTCGTTCACGTCCAAGTGTTCGCGTTCGCATAGGTTTAATATTCCCCCCCCCCCCGCCCAGGCTCACAAGCCATCGCATTCGCGTGTGCTGTGTCGCGTTCGCGAAGGGTATCCCCCCCTTTAGCCTTGCGTTCGCGACTCCAGATTCTTGTTTGCGAAGAAGAAGTGTAGAACTTGGGAGATTTGCCTTTCGCGTTCGCGAATGGTCCCACGCGAACGCGAATAACAAAATCCCTGGTTATTGAACAATAAAAACCTTCAACTTTTTTATAAGTCTAAAACCTTCCGAAACACGCCCGAACCCTCGGAGCTCCAAACCAAACATACGTACTAACTCAAAAACACCATATGAACTTATCCTTGCAATCAAATTGCCAAAATAACACCATTAACATCGAATTAAACCTCAAAATCAATGAATTATTTCAAACTTCTTAAAATATCAAATTTTGCAATTAAGGTCCGAATCACGTCAAACGGATTCTGTTTCTTACCAAACTTTACAGAATTATCTTAAACCACATATAAGACCTATACCGGGCACCAGAACTAAAATACAGGCATGATACCAATATGTTCTAATCAAAATTCATTTCCAATTCCTTTAAACAATTTCAGAAAACAATTTTATTTAAAAATTCATTTCACGGGTCCGGGTCCGTTTACCCAAAACGTTGAACAGAGTCAAATTAATTAATTTTATAGTTAAAATTTATTATTTTTTATAGATTTTCTCATTTAAGCTTTCCGGCCACGCGCCCGGACTGTGCATGCAAATCGAAGTGGTGCTAAAAGAGCTTTTTAAGGCCTTGGAACACAGAATTCAATTTAAAAGCAAGTGATGACCTTTTAGGTCATCATAGAAGCACAATAAATGATATAGAATTGGTTCATTGAACAGCTGGACCTATTATAACTATATATTTTTAGATTTGTGATGTCTCTTCCTTAATTAGTGCCTCATGAAAGCCTCTCTAATAGTATCTCCTATGGGCTATGATCCTATCCAATTTAAGGATTTAGTTAAAATAGCACGATCTAGCCAGTTTTCGGACTGGTCATTCAAATATATCCAACGTTTACAAAGTTATTAAAAAATAGTCACTATTTTGCTGCAACAGAGACCGATCCAGCATAATATACTGGAGTTCGGTGCACACGTGTATGAACTTCCAGCATATTATACTGGACCGGTATATTATACTGGAACTCCAATATATTATGCTGGAGTATTTTTCGGATTTTGAACAGTATTTTCGTTTAGATTTATTTTTTCATGAAAAGTGCCTAAATTTCGATTACTTTGAAAATGTGGCTATTTTTGAATGACCACTTATAAATTTGGCTATTTTTGAATTTCTCCCCAGGATTTAAGTTATACTATATGATAGTGTAAAGATTATTTTTATTAAGTAATTTTAATTTGTTATCTAAGTTAGTTACAAGTTTTACCAGCTTACCGATTAACATTTATCAAGAAATTTATCTATAATTATCTAATAATATTAAATAACTTTTTTTCAAATCGTCAATGGATAAACCTTAAACTCAATCTGAAAACCTGCATTCCCTTCTAGCCACAACCAAATGTATTGGGAAAAATTAAGTTTATATATATTGAAGTGATTTAAAGATGACATGTCATGATACGTTGGCTGGTCAAAGAATGATGATCAACAAAGATACACGGGTTACAACAGACACGAGCAGAGATTCAAAAGACTCAGTGCTCGTACCTATTTAAGTTCAAAAGTTAAAGAGAATGAACCTGATAGCAAAAGAGAGTACGAATACAATGACATTAATTACTGGAAGCATTAGAGAATCTGTATTGAATTACAATGATTATCATTTATAACATAACATTAAATGCCTTTAATTGTCTATAATGGCCTTATTATGACAAAGGCAAAATGTATATCTTAGAGATAGCTATAAAAAAGAGAAGACTGATTATTTGTAAGGCCACGAAATATCATCGAAATATACTGATTTACTTTGCTTTCTTCTGTTCATCTTACTATTAGCAAAATCAATTTCCTTTATTCACTTTATTTTTTGATTATCAGTAACCCGAGTTCTTCTAAAATAAAGCTTTGACCGAAATTTCACTTTTTGGTTAAACAAATTGGTTCCGTTACCGGAAATATGATAATCAATTCTATCTTAATCTAGCCTTTTTTTGTTGCATCAACCATGTCAAACATTAATGACAACAACCTAGGAAACTATCAACTCTAGGAGAATCCACAAGATGATCGCACCCCGATCCTTTCTCCACAAACCTCCCCTCGACGATCTCGAGAAGGAACTCCTGATGGATCTCATTCAAATGCAAATGCTCAATTTGAAAACGAAGAAGCTATCAATGAAGCTTTGCAAAAGCTAATCGCTCAACAGGTCAATAAAGCTCTTGAGGCTTTTGTCAGCCAATTACATGTTGCACCACCAATACCAACTCCAAATAACAACACTTTGGAGAAACCGTGTTCCGGGTTTGCTAATTTGGGCAGTGGTGGAGTCCCCAGCGAGTCACGAGATGGATAACCAGGTTACCTAGTTAATTCTGATTTACAAAATTTAGTATTAACATTGTAGAAACAGCTCAAGGAGCCAAGTGACCACATAGAACAAATACCTGGAGTACCACCTATAATCAAAGGGATAGATATAGATAAATATTCACAACAACCTTGGAAGCCAAGTGCTACTCCCTTCCCTATTCCAAAGAAATTCAAAATGCCCGATATTCCAAAATACGATGGAACAACTAATCCACGAGACCATGTGACTGTATTCACAACTGGCGTAAAAGGCAACGACTTGACCAAACAAGAAATTGAATCAGTATTGGTCAAGAAATTTGGTGAAACACTCACCAAAGGAGCATTGATATGGTATTCTCTTTTACCCGAAAATTCCATAAATTCTTTTGCTGAGCTTGCAGATTAATTAATCAAAGCATATTCTGGAGCTCAAAAAGTCATGAAAAGAATGGAAGATATTTTCAAAATCAAGCAAGGGGACTCAAAGTTGCTTAAAGAGTTCGTGGATAGGTTCCAGCATGAAAGAATGACGCTACCACGTGTGCCAGACAATTGGGCTGCTATAACCTTCACCATTAATTTGAATGAAAAAAGCTCAGAAGCCATGAGGCAACTCAAGGAAAGTCTTCATGAATTCCCAGCACCGACATGGAATGACGTTTACAATAGGTATAGTATGAAGCTAAGGATAGAAGAACATATTATCTCACGGTCTCAAAAAGAGGAAAGGTTAGTTCGAGGAGGGCGAAAACAAAAAAAGGTCCGATAAAAATAGATACGAACCATATATGGTCCCATGCAGGAAAAGGTCCACGATTAAAACAGGACAATTCAAGGTACGGTCATAGATCGAGGAATAGAGAGTCAGGTTCATCATCAAGGTTTGGGAATGATCGAAACATGCGAGAGACATGAGATGATGATAGAAACTTGAAGGCAAGATTTGGCGGTTATAATTTTAATGTAAGAACCTCCGAGCTCGTACCTGTTTTGAGAAGCATGGGTGATAAGGTGCGGTGGCCAAAAAAAATGAGATCAAATCCAAACAGGTGCAATCCTGATCACTGGTGTGAATTCCACAATGATCATGGTCATAAAATGATAGATTGTAGATTGCTAAAAGGTGAAGTTGATCATCTACTGAAGCAAGGGTATCTCACTGAATTATTCAGTGAGAAAGGTAAGCAAGCATACATGAAGAATAAGCAGGAGCCCCCTAAATTGCCTTCTCCCAAAAGGACCGTTAATGTTATAAGCGGAGGTGAAGAAATTAATGGTGTGACGTACACAACAGCCAATAAAGTTTCAAAAGTCACAATTACCCACGGGAAGCGGGCTCGACATATTTTGGAGAAAAAAAGTATTACATTTGATGATGCAAATGCGGATGGAGTTTTAACTCCACATAACGATGCACTGGTAATATCTCTACTTGTACATGATACTAATGTGAAACGAGTTTTGATTTATCCAGGTAGTTCCGTGAACATTATCCTACTAAGAGTACTACACGAGATGCAAGCAGAAGATAAATTAGTACCAAAGGCGCATACTTTGTCTGGATTTGACAATTCAAGCATTGTCACAAAAGGGGAGGGGGGTAACACTTGCTACATTCGCAGAAGGGGTTGTCAAGGATACAAAATTTCAGGTGGTAGAGTTGGAAATGGCTTATAATATGATTCTCGGGAAACCATGGATCCACAAGATGGATGCCGTTCCGTCTACCTTACATCAAGTTATCAAATTTCCATCATCATGGGGACTATGTCAAATCCGTGGGGATCAACAGACATCTAGAAATATTAACTCTGTAGCAAATTCAAATACGAGAAACGAAGACAAATAGCAATTGCAGCATTCAGTTGAGGATACCACAATACAAACCTCAACTGAATAAGGGCGAACAGATGTGGACTCACGACCCGATTCTATTCAAGATCCAGAGGAAAATGAAAATATCAAAACAACGATTGAGGAACTGGAGGCTGTGGAGTTATTTACACAATGGCCAGAAAAAAAATCTACGTTGGGGCTAACATGAGCCGCATTATGAAAGATAAGTTGATTGAATTTTTAAAAACTAACCTGGATTATTTTGCTTGGTCCCATTATGATATGACAGAGATTCCACCGAAAGTAATGACCCGCAAGTTAAATGAAGACCCATCATATCAACCCATCAAACAAAAGAAAAGAAAGCAGGGGACTTTCATGAATCAGGTAATTCAAGATGAGGTTCAAAAACTATTAAAAATTGGGTCTATCCGCGAGGTAAAGTATCCTAATTGGTTAGCTAATACTGTTGTGATGCCAAAAAAATGGCAAATGGCGAGTTTGTGTAGATTACACAGACCTTAACAAAGCTTGTCCTAAAGATTCTTTTCCATTACCTCATATCGATCAATTAATTGATGCCACTGCAGGACATGAATTGTTAAGCTTTTTAGATGCATAATCAGGGTATAACCATATCAAAATGGATCCCTTATGAAGAAAAAACTTTTATTATAACAGACAGGGGGACTTACTGTTATAAAGTAATGCCCTTTGGTCTCAAAAATGTTGGTTCCACATACCAGAGATTGGTTACCAAAATGTTTCAAGAACATTTGGGAAAAACTATGGAAGTCTATATAGATGATATGCTTGTCAAATCTCAACAATCAAGAGATCATATATCTCATTTAACTAATATATTTCAGATTTTTACGAAAATTCAATATGAAACAAAATCCCGAGAAATGTGCATTTGGTGTTTCATCAAGTAAGTTTTCAGGTTTTCTTATTTCTAACCATGGTATTGAAGTAAATCCCGCACAGATTAAAGCCATTGAATAAATTCCTGACATGCTTGCAAATAAGAAAGACGTGCAAAGACTAACATGGAGAATTGCAGATTTGGGAAGATTTATTTCCAAATCATCAAAAAAATGTTTTAAATTCTTTTCAGCTCTTAAAAATCAAGGTCAGTTCGAATGGACTGAGGATTGTCAAAAATCACTCAAAAACCTGAAGATATAACTTTCAAATCTGCTGTTGCTCGCAAAACCAAAGGCTGGAGAAAGATTGCTCATCTATCTGGCCGTATCAGAGGTAGCGGTGAGTGCTATTTTAGTTCGTGAGGACTAAGGTAAGCAATCTCCAATTTATTATGTTAGAAAATCATTATTAGATACGGAGACGCGGTATCCTCAATTAGAAAAGCTTGCACTTGCACTAATCATGGCATCTAGAAAACTAAGGCCTTATTTTCAATGCCACCCTATTTCAGTAATAACTGCTTATCCATTGTGCAATATATTATACAATTATGAGTTATTAGGTAGGTTAGACAAATGGGCTATAGAATTAAGTGAATATTGTGAGCACGTGATTTTTGCCCCAAGCAAATTATTTCAAAAATATATGCAAAAATAATTTTTGTATGGAAACTTGTTGATAATTGTGTGGAAATACCAGGATTTGTTTTTATTTTTGGAAAATAAAGCAAAGAAAATCAAAATAA
>MU689775.1:0-16979 GCA_026770625.1 Nicotiana glauca
GACGGCCACCGTAGTCGTATCAAATGACCCGAAAATATTACGAAGAACTACCAGCCCACAACCCTACATCTTTATAGTCTTTCTCCACACCCTTCCTCCTCCAAAACTCCACAAAATAGTAGTAAAACACGCATCCCAACAGCAACACAAACCAGTCCACAAAACAGTCTGCTACAAGTGAATAACTCGAACTCACGGCTTCCGATCACCGTCCCGTGAGTTCTTACATGTATAGAACGAATTACCATGAATTCACAGCAGAATAAATGTATGAAATATATCAGTAAACTCATCTTACTTGTTGGATAACTCAGCCTTTATCTTGGTTCTTCAAACTCTAGGGTTTACCCCCAATTTGAACTTGAAACAGAGGGAAAATCAATTAGGGTTTGTGGAGAATTTTTGGGAGGAAGTTTGCAGGGGTTTACGTCTGGTTATTTGTGAAATATAATGAGGGATATATTGCAGAAGATAATCTTTTTAATGGGCTCTTTTTCTGACCCGAAATTGCCTCTTTTTGGGCCATCATTTAAACAAGTAGGTGACACACCTACTTGTCACCTAGCAGCTTGTGCAGTCTCGCAAAAATGTCTATATCTATCTATTACAATGTTGTATTGATAAATGATTTAATGAATTGGAAACTAGACTCATAGATCTTCAATTTGGTGGGTAGATCACTCCGTAATTCCAAGTATATTGGGAGAAATGCTTAATAACATTTGACCTAAAGTTTAAGTAAAACTATGAACCTAAGTTGTGACAACTTTTATCGACTTTTGTTTCATAACTCGTTTGACTTCAAGACTTATGATACGAATATTATATAACTCAAATACGTTAACACATGACCTCCTGATTATATTAAGCACCTATAGGTTTACCCGAAAATAAGAGTTACAACATCTTTGATTCGTTTAACTTCTAATACTTGTTAATCACCCTTNTGTGCAGCATGGTGTCCGATCACGACCCGATCAACCAGGTCAACTCATTAGAGGCGTTTCTCCATTCTCATTAGTCAACACTTCAAATCTTTATCTCACACATATCATAACAATCCCTGAGGCACTCATGGCCACCATCACCACATCATTTCCCCTTTTCAATATTCATCTTACAAGTAGTGATCATAGACACATATATCAAGGATAATTCAAGTTGCAATCACAGGTAAGTGAGCACATAGCTAGCATGAATAATTCTTTGTTTCAATGTTGGCTTATAGCCCAAGTATTTCAACACATAACAATACTTTTCATCATTATCTAATTGTCAAGATTGGAACATTATTCACATTGAGGCACATCCTTCACGAATATGTTTATAAATATGCAAATCAATTAATGCGTAATAACAATCAATACACTAGCCAATTCAACTCTTACCATACTTTCGTAAACGACGAACGAGCTCAATTTCTAATAAAAAGGGGGTTTTAGCCATACATACCTCAATAAAGCTTTTCCTTACTCTTTTACAATTTCCGGAACGCTTAGCACATCGATCTATTGGGTAAGAATTACAAATTAAATCGAGAATTAGAGACAAAACTGAAGTTCTAGCTTGGTTCGAGCATATCATCAAACACTAAATGTGCATTGTGATCTTAGCCCCTTTTTGTGAGGAGTTCCTATCATTTTATACCACCAATTGCCTTCTTTTTAGTTTTCTACCTTCCAATATCCTATGGTTTGTCATGCATGTAGAGAATATCATTCTTATACTCTTGAATTACTTCTCTACTGGCCCCATCTATCTAAGTCTAGAAATAAGAGCTGAGGTTATGAATCTTGCCTCTTGGGAATGAAAATTTAGGTGTCTTCACTTGATTTTCTTCAATGTTTTAGCAAGGCTCAAGGAGAATTTGTTGGGTGACACTTTCCACCTCTAATACCCTCTCTCTCTCTAAAAGTCTCAGAAGATATGCTTAAAATCAGCTATAATATCGAATATATCGACAAGGAGGTCGGGTTAAAAATTAGAAAATTGGAGCCCCGAGTCAAATATGCGATCGCAGAGTAAACATGCGGTCCGCAAAATTCTCCCCAAAAACTAAACATTTTGACTTAGTCTGCGGTAATAATGCGGTCCGCATTCACGTTCTGCGGTCGCAAAGTGCACCGCAGAACTGACACTCACAAAATTCAAAGGAGAATATGCGACAACTATGCGGTCCGCATTTCGATTATGCGATCGCATTTTCGACCGCATACCTTACTTCAATTTTATCCAACATTTTGCCTCACTCTGCGATAGATATGCGGTCCGCATTTTGATTATGCGACCACATTCTGGACCGCATTTCTTGCATTTTTTCTGGAAACTTATTCTTGACTTTTTAATGCATTATTTAATCCAAAAAGGTCCGCGCCGCGGCGATCTTATGAATTGTTTACACATGCTCCTAACTTGGCACCACGGAATCCGAGTTTTTGAATAGGGATTTCATGGGGCCTTACAACTTTGCGATTGCAGAATCGAAATGCGGTCCGCAGATTGGACTGCAAAAGTGCCCCAAAACTCTGAGCGTTTCTGCTTGGGTATGCAACAGGAATGCGGTCCGCATTCCTGTTCTGCAGTCGCATAATGCCCCGCAGAACTTACCTTCACAAATCCTTGAGGAATTTATGCGACGATTATGCGGTCCGTATATTGATTATGCGATCGCATAATAGACCGCATTTTCAATATCAATTTTGACTAACTCTCTGATTAACTCTGCGGCAGAAATGCGGTCTGGATACCTGATTTGCGACTGCATTCTGGACCGCATTATGACACTTTTCTGGAAAATTTAATTCTTTATTTTTAAGTGTAAAAATCAGTAAAAAGGATCTGAACCGCGGCGAGCTTGCTTTACACATTCCCAGAACATTTACGGAACTTGACACTACGAATTAATAGGCTTTGGGCACAAATTTTCAAGGGGCCTTACAACACTGCCCAAGTCAACTACACAATTATGGAGAATGTGCTCCTTCCCATTGTGTTTGCTATGGAGAAGTTTCTCGCGTACTTGATGGGTGCAAAAGTGATTGTCCGCACGGATGAGAAAGAAAAATTCCAAAGCTCGGTTAGTGAGATGGGTTCTTTTGTTGCAAGAATTTTATATTGATATCCAAGATCGAAAAGTAAGTGAGAACCAAGTGGCAGACCTCTTGTCTCATTTGGATAATGAAGGGAGGCCGCATGATGGCCATGAAATCAATGACTCCTTCCCCGATGAGCAACTTTTTGATATTTCAATGAAGGAGGTGCCATGGTACACGGATCTATCAAATTTTGTTCTGAGTGTTATCATCACATATGAGTTCTCTTCAAACCAAAGGAAGACGCTCAAATGGTATTGTCAAGACTATTATTGGGATCAATCGTACCTTTTCCAGATTTGTATGGATGGAGTGATTAGAAGATGTGTAATGGAGGAGGAACAATATGATATTCTTGAGGCTTAACATTCTTCACCATATGGTGGTCACCATGGTGGAGCAAGAACAGTGGTCAAAGTGCCAAGTTGCGGTTTCTATTGACCTACATTTTACAATGATACAAGTGATCTAGTCAAATGTTGTGATGAGTGTCAAAGGGCCGGTGGAATTTCGAAGAAAAATGAAATGCCACTCACCACCATTTTGGAGATTGATATTTTCGATGTCTAGGATATTAACTTCATGGGTCCTTTTGGGATTTCTTGTGGAAACACCTATATCTTGGTCGCGGTTAATTATGTGTCCAAATGGGTTGAGGCCGTTGCTCTACCCGACAGTGAGGCGAGAAGTGTGGTGGCATTCTTGAAGAAGAATATTTCACAAAGTTTGGTACTCTGTAGGCTATCATAAGAGATGGGGGGTTGCATTTTTTATACAAATCTTTCGAGACCTTACTCACCAAGTATGGTGTCACTCATAAAGTCATGACTCGCTATCATTCACAAGCAAGAGATCAAGTGGAAGTCTCCCATCGGGAGATAAAGAATATTTTGTCCAAAACAGTGAATGCTTACCAAACTAATTGGTCCAAGAAACTTAATGATGCTTTATGGGCTTATAGGATGGCTTATAAAACACCCATCAAAATGTCTCTATATCAGTTGGTGTTCAGAAAAGCTTGTTATTTTCCTATGGAACTTGAGCACAAAGACATGTGGTCTTTAAAGAAGTTGAATCTTGAGTGGGATATCGCCACCAACTTAAGGGTGGCACATTTGAACAAGTTGGATAAGATTTGGTACCATGCATACACAAGATCGTCCTTATACAAAGAGGAGATAAAATATCTTCATGAAAAGTACATTTGGAACAAAGAGTTTAAAGAGGGTGATATTGTGTTGTTGTTCAATTTACAGTTGCAGATGTTTCCTGAAAAGTTAAAATCTAAATGGAGTGGCCCATTTGAGGTTGTGGTTGTGACACCCTTTGGTGAATTGGAATTGAAGAATAAAAGTTATGAGGTGTTTATAGTCAATGGTCACTGGGTGAAGCATTATCGAGGAATATTTGGTGATGGCCATGTTGTGGTGGTAATAAATTTCAAATGATGGTAATCTGTGTCATGTCGCGATGCTAAATCAAGCACTTCTTGGGAGGCAACCATGTTTCTTTTTCTTTTTTTATTCTTCTTTTGTTAGATAGGTCTTATTTTGTGCTAACTGGATTTGAAGTGTGCTTCATGAATGAGTGTGCTTTATAGGAACTGTGCCAAGAAACATTATCTAAGTATTGAAAAAGTGTGGACCGCACATGTATTGTGCGAACCGCACAATTTTGAAAGCTACATCATAAGGCAACTGCTGCCGCGCAATTCTTTTGCGGACTGCACATCTTAGAAAAGTAAAATTCAAACTCTCTGAAGTTTGGTGTGTTAGAGAATTGGCGATTCTGCAACCTCACATATAATTATGTGGTCCGCAGTCTAAGTCAACAGTCGCACCACAAATTATGCGAACCGCAGATCAACAGAGGCTAATGAGCCTTTAGGTAATATAGTGCGGACCGCAGATGGAATTCTGCGGCTGCACTCCTCCTTCGTTTTCCCAAGACTACTTGCATGTATAAATAGTAGCCTAAAGCTACAGTACAAGTTTTCCCTCTCTAAGCACTCTAAACTCCAAAACATGGAAATCATCTGTTCAATCCTCTGACACACACTCCACAAACATATATGATCATTTAGTTGCACTTTTTCATATCCGGTATGCCTAATTTCTCATAGAATTTTAAATTTTCTTAGTTTAATTTACAATTTTTTAGGTAGTTTTAGGCCATTTTCCAGTAGATTTCAATTTTAATACCATGGGTTAATCTGTGTGGGTCAACTACTAATTGCTCTATGAGGACTGCGTAAACTGATCTGCATGCTTACTTGTTAATACCTGTCAATTTTTGCAGCCATTTGTAATACCTAGGAATATGATCGATTGTAATTTGAAACCTGCGGCCATACAAGAGTACGGTCAGTAGAAATAAAAATTTGGGTACTGTATGAGAATCATGATTTTGCAATCGCACTTAAAATTGTACGAACTACAAAAATTCCACCATGGATGCAGAAAAGTGTGTGCAGCTGCAGATTAGACCAATCGCTATCATCAGAGAGTTGGTATTTTTGGGAATTCTAATGTGCATCCACAAATGAGAAATGTGTGGACCGTAATTCAATTATGCGGTTGCACTTAATATTCTGCGGACCACAGTTCCATCTCTGCGGCCGTATTTCCAAATTGTGTGGTACGCACAACCTAGTTTGCGGCCGCACTTGCAATTGTGCAGACCACACTTCCCCAACCTACAATCATATTTTACACTGTGTTAACAATCTATTTTGAACTTGAATTTCAACTAACTCATGTTGCTGCTTGTCACAAAAAATAGTTAGATCATGAAGTCATGGAGATACATCAAAGGGGAGGGGTGAACCTTCAAAAGGCCGAGGAAAGAGTACCCTACCCCTCGCCCTTCAAAATACTATAGCCAAAAAGGGGACAGCCAGCTGAGGTAAAACTACAGAGCCCGCTGAATCAAGCTATTATGTCCCATCTAGGGAAGCATTAGAGGGAAACTCCATTAAGGAGCAACCAGCTGTAGAATCAAAGCCACCGGGGAGATTCTAACTCCAGAACAAGCCTTCAACATCAAAAAACACTTCCGAGGGTTCGGAAGGTTATAGTCAGGCTTCAGATCCCTCATCTTCAACTGCCCCCAACACACCGGCTACTACAGTGGATGTTGATGATATTCCGAATGATGACCTAGGGGGTGATATGATATTTGCTGGCCTTAAGAGATCGAAGAAGAAAGAGGTATGGAAAGATAGGTTTGTTAGTCTGGATGCCTTCACGAGTTTCCGAGAGTGGTGACCGATGAGATCTCTCACTCTTGAGCATGAGTTCAGTTTGAAAGACCTTGATAAATACAACCCAATAGTGTCAAGATAGTTTCGGGAGTAGAAGGGTTGGATGTGGTTCACCCATAGAGTGGTAGTTGCCAAGGAATACCTAGTCCGGGAATGTTACGCCAATGTGGTGCATATAAAGAAATGGATCAAGGTAACAAAAGTGAGAAATTTGAAGGTGAGATTTGATAAGAACACCTTTAACACTTATTTAGGGTTTGAGGATTTGGAGCATGTGCAATACCTTGAAAAGCTAGCACTAAGATATGCAACTCACCTGTGGCTAGCTAAAATTATTGTAGCTCTGGGACCACCTCCACCATGGATCACAATTGGGGTTCTTATTCAGCGAAACACCCTAAACTTTGAGGCTAAGGGATAGCAGACATTTGTGTGTAGTAGACTAGACCCGTGCCAAAATTAAACAAATCTTCTGATTTCGGAGGCAGTGCTAGTCACCTCTGTTATGGCCGGCAACCTAATCAATGTGGGTGTTGTGATGTCGGCCAACATGTATGTGGTCGCATGGCAAGGAGACACCTCCTACCCGTATCTGAACACCATCGATGAGTACCTTACGGATGTACGAGTAGAACCGAGGGATTTTTATACTAAGGTGTAGGCAAAGAAGACTTTGTTTTGGTATTCTTTGATGGGTGGTGGAAACCTAAAGAAGAGGTTCATCTCCTACAACTATGGGCTAGTCTGATGAGCCCGCTGGTATAGCTGCTGAGATAGTTGACATGCCATCTAATTTAGTAGAGCCTTCAGATAGTGCAGTAGCTATGCCTCCACCTCCTTCTTCACGTCCTTCAGCAACACGTATTATAGTTTCCTCCTCGACTTTGAAGCTAGTGTTTTTTCCCACTCATCTACTATATGTGATACGAGTCTCGTAAAGACTAGCGAGCCCCAACAACCAGATGAAAACAGCTACTACAAAGATGTCTGACATATCAAGTACAATTATAGCGCAGTTATCCATTCCAGCACCCCAGGTTCCTCCGACAGTGGAGGAATTAATGAAGAAGCTCTTGGAGAACCAGACTACCATAATGAACACCTTGGTAGCATATGGAGCAGTGATTGAGGAGCTGGAAAGCAGATAAAGAAAATGAGGAAATCCCAAGCATCCAAGAAATCAGTTGATAGCTTGTGGAGAGAGGTGACCAAGATAGCAGCAGCTGGTGATCTTCCATTTGACATGCTAATGGAGTCAGATCCACCAGCACCAGCAGATCCAACAGCAGTAGTAGCTCCAGTGCCACCAACTGGCCAGTCTGACGAGCCAGACCTGACTGGCAACACTGCCGAGGCGGTACGCCACATAGACACAGATATTTCCAAGTCAAGATAGGAGTCCTCTTCCCTCTTACCCTTTCTTATTCTTATTTTGTCAAGCATTGGGACAATGCTTCTTTTTATTCGGGAAGGGGGGGGTTTATTTGAGCTAGTTGGATGCTTTTTAGACATTTGGTTTTTAGTAACTTATAGTATTTTCTTCTTTTTACTTATTCTATATATATATATTCTCTCCTTTCTCGCATAATGTATATATTATCTATTTTCCTCTCTTATTATGTATATTCGTTATGCTTTCAGTAGTTTTGCTTTGTAGCTTCGTAATTTTGTTTTTTTATTAGTCTTTTTAATAATTTTTTAATTGGCAATCCGCTAGGCAAGCGCCTAGGGCTAAATTATTATAAATAAAAGAAAGAAAAATACAATAATTAGGAAAAGTAGAAATAAGGGGGACAATAGCACCGATATTGTTACCCATATGCCTTGGCAATATAATCACTCCTCTGCACCTCACATTGCCTTATGATGGCAGCCTCATGTAGAGGATTCATAGTGTAGCTGCTGGCAAAGTCTCATGAGGGCATATAACATCATAGCCGTATGGATCAGTTCTAAAGCCATAGGACCAAGGCTTCACAAATCGGGCTAAACCTTACCTTACTAATCTATTGAGGCATAAAAAGCCTCACCTACTAGCATGCATGTAAAAAATAAGAACTAGAAAGTACCAAATATTCAGCGATCATCACAGAGTTTATAACATACTCTGTGATGGTATTACAGATGATGATACTTATAAAATGATAAAATAGAATGCAGTAGGAATTAAATTCTTGTACCTTCTTGTCCATTCTCGCAACTTCTTCAAGTTGTACTTCTTTTTCGTCTTCATCAACCCACTTCAAAATATATTTGAATAACATCATTTCTTTTTTGAGCGGTTGGATCTCGTAGATGTAGTTGGGGATGCCTGCTTTTGTTTGGCAACTCTCATTAGAAGTCGTCTAACAATTTGTTCCTCACTCACTTTGCCGTCCCAGCTCTTCTTTCTTGTATGATTCTTTTTGCTTTGTCTACTGTGCATTGGTGATAAATCACCTTGTTTTGCTGCATGTGCGCGACATTCTTGCAAGATTGCATCTTCCTCTCCGTCTTCGTATAAATCTTTACCCCTGTTTACTGGATTTTGCAAAGGTTGGGCGTTATTTTGTGCCATCAAAACATTTGTATTTTGTGCGTTTGTCATGACTGCTTTGTCTTGCATTGCATCCAGTAACATCATGTCCTCCACAGAAATAGGTGGAGTGGTTGTAACTATTTGCTGTTGTATAGTATCTGGAGAAGTTGTAGCCAATTGCTGCTATCTATTTTTTACTGAAGCTGGTGCATTACCTAGAGACCTGCCGGGGACAAAAACAGGAGCTTTTGCATTCAGCTTGCTGCTGGACTGTACGATTGAAGAGCTGCCATTTTTTGGCATTGTTGGTGATTCAACCGGAGGGACGTCTTCACCTTCACTCTCTTGATCATCACAATTATTCGGATTCGCAGCATTTTCATCGCCCCAATATTTGTCTGCATCCTCCTCACGTTTGTTAGCCCAAAAGTTGGATTTAATAACCATCTCCTTCACATTTGATTGAGTAATGTCGTTGTTATTTCCAGTTGACAGTATCAACTGCCCAGACACCCTTCAATACTCACCAAACGATTCCATTGATTGTGAAGGAATTTCAAACACGGATTTGTTCAAAGTGACTAATGGTCGTTTAACCAAAGTGATATGGACTGCCATTGCATTCTGGGCGTCCCTGAAAATTTTTTCGACGTGAGGGCTGGAAAAATGCATATTGGTGGGGCTAGTCATAGGTACACGAAAAGCACCCAGCTCGACCTCATTATTCACATAAGCAAGAGAATCAAACAGATTTGTACTACTTCGAGCACATGTACTGTCTCTCGATCTTTTTTCAACCTACTGCCTTTTGCTACTTATGGGAGTGCCTTTTTTACTGAACACAAATGTCCAGTCTTCTGCCATTATATCAGCAATATTAACTCCCTTAATAGATTCATCTGTTAATTTTTGTGTGGGATTACCAGGATTTACAACCTGCAAACATACTGCTTCATTGTTGGAATTAGCCTGATCAGCTAACAAATTTTAGGCCTTCTTGACAGCCATGATCACACCAGTTGCATTAACAATATTAGAAGTCTCCAAAAATGCATTCTCAATAGCAATTTCTTCAGCTTGATTTGCACCAGATTGCCCTGGATCAAGCACTTGTGCAGCTCTTTTTTCGAAGACCACATCTTGCACAGCAGTAGTTTGTGGACCAGCAATGGAATAATTAATTACTGGTTTCTGACACCCAACATCCTTGGAGTTTTTTCTAGAAATAGGATCTATAGGGTCACTATCAGTCCTATGACCTTTTTCCATAACAAATTTGCCCGAAGCATCAGCTGGTAAATTAGATTTCACAACAACTATTGTACTACCTAGAATATCTGTAGCCACATCCCTTATTAACGCGTGATTATTACCATTTGTCCCCACTTCTTGTTGTACCAAATTTTTGACATCATTTGGATCCATCATAGCATTGTTGTGTAAAGTTGACTCCACAGCCTGTGTACCTCTCGCTACAGCAGAAGAAATATCATTTGTAATCTTGGTTGTAGCTCGATTGATAGGACCAGTAGCATCAGTATGATTCAAAACTCTACTATCAGCCTGCACACCTCCATTAGAATTTTTCATTATCTCAGACTTAGAAGCTATAGCAGTTGCATACTCCAATTCCTCAAAGCCTATTCTTGATGAAAAAGTACCAGCTTTACCTGCATTATTAATCACCTGCTCAGCTATTTCCTCCTTCTTATCACCATTAAACATGTCAATGTTATTAACCTTCACCATATGTGGCTCCAAAGCTGTGTTGATTCTGGCTAATTCTCGATCAACAGAAACTACATTAATCGCATTATTTGAATCGATATCACCTCCTCGATCTCTGATATAACCTGTTGGTTTCATAGTTGGCAGCACCTCAATATTTGCAGTGTCTTTAATTTTATTGGCAACTTGATTTGCATTCAACAACTCCCTAGAATCACCTTTTAACTACTCAACATTACTCAGGTCCACATCATTCATATCAACGTGTACTATATTTTTTGTTTTTTCGATTTCTCTGTTTCTTCCTATTATCGATCGACATGAATTTTCTTCATGTCCTTGATGCTTACAGCATGTACAATACTTTGGAAGGTTTTCATATTCCACCTGTTGATGAAACTCCACATACTTCCTAAAATATTTGTCGACGATGTGAATCTGAACTTTCACTAGATGTTTGTCCAAAAGGTCTACCAAAACCTTAACTCTTGCAGTACTTGGCCTAGTACGATCCTGCGTTGCCTTGTCTACAGAAAGTTGTTTCCCTACTGCTGGAGCAATCTACATTAATAATTTTTTTGCAAAAATATTGGGCGGCAGATCTGGGAACGAAAGCCAAACAATTGCTTTTGACGTTTCTTCTCGTGGATTAAATCCTATCATCCATGTGAATGTTCTAAAGAAGAACTCATCCCCCTTTGATTTAACATAACCAGTAATTCTTGATAAGAACTGAACATAATCATGAAACAAATAAAATCTTACCAAGATGTGACGAAATTCAAGCTGCCCGACGTTACAACAGCCTTTAACATCAAACTGCTTTGGTATGGGTTGTCGCAACTCATGAAGGTCTGGTCTTCCATTAGAAAATTTGAGAATTACTGCTTGGTGCAATCCCTCCTCAATGGTGAATGCATTAACCTCTTCCATGGTGAATTCAACAGTTAGTTCTCCATGAACGATATTGACTGGACTCAACTCGATCTTGGACAAAATTGCGGCAGATTTTTTTGGTTGGAGTTGTGCAGAGTATGACTGCTTTTGCTTCAAATTTGGAATTGTTTCTGTGTTGTTTTGGATTGCCTCTCCCACAGCCAAAGGCTGGGGAGAGGTTGCAGCAGCCATGAAGTTTTTCAAAACTCCATTGACGTGAAGAAGCAGAATAATCTAAAGGAAAAAATATGTGTGCTACAGTAATTTCACGAAATAAAAATTAAGATTTGTACCAATTGGTAATAGATTTTAGTATGAAACCAATTGGGGATTATGCAAAAAGAGTTGACGCTTCTTTTGACACCAAATTTGCGACAATCCACTGTCGGATTCCGGAGTTATGGCTCGTGAATAGTGACGGAAGCTTTTTTTGAGTTAGTACCTTTTTTTTTATGTTTTAGTGGATAATAAGCCTTTGGTTTTGTTAATGCCAAGGTTCTTTCCAAAGGTAGTTTTTGTGTGAACCGAGTGACTCTTCCCAACGATGGATGGCATGACAATATTTTTAAGGGATTCAGTCCGTCTTTGATGTCTAGGTAGTAATAGTAGTAATAATGAATAAAAAGACTTAACTGAGTCAGGATGGAAAAGTCAAACATGCTTCACTTGGTACCAACACACTTAACTATGTGCTTATGGTTAAAAACAAGGTTTTTGGAAAGAAATATCTCTAGTTAGTGACCTTTTGACTCTTGTATTGACTTAGGCAATCATCGAGTGTTTTAGTCGAACCATAGTAATTTTCAATCTTGAATATTATCATTGTGGGCCCTCGACTCTATCTTCTTTAACAATTCATTTGCGTGAGAGGTGAGATGTTTTCGTTGCAAGTCCAGGTACCTGTGCGAATGGTCTAGAACTTGCCCTGAATGTGTTTCTAGGTGAAATTGTAAGTTCTGCTTGGCTTGAGAAATTATTGTAGGCTTTTCCTATCCCGCTTGAAATTTTCTATGGCTCAGCAATGTTGTTATCCCTAGTCAACCATAAAACCTGTCTCATTTGATAACCATGTTACAAGGTTTTATCCATTTTGTGGTGACCCTCTCTTGGTACCCGAGCTTTTCTTAACACTCTTGTGAAACAATTGGCTATAAATGTAAGTTTGGGGGAGAGATGAGTAGTTTGAAAGAGGTATCAAGGAAAAAGAAAAAAGAAATAAAGAGAATGAAAGGCAAGAACAAAAAAGAACAAGACGGAAAAAACAAAAAGAAAGTGAATAAGTTGAAGGGATTCAAAGAAGAGTAATGATGCAAAGCATGGAGAAATCAAAGAAGGAGAAAAATGGATATTATGACCAAGGAAGAGTGATGTTAAGCCTCTCTAATTCCCCCAAGGAAAATAAAATGCCTCAAAGAGTTGGAAAGCATGAGCCGATAAAAGGTAAAGGAGTGCTAAAGGAAAGATGAAGTCGTTCTATCATAGCTTATCCAACCTTAGTCCAAAAGCCTTTATTGGATTCCAAAAAACCATACAACATTTCAAGTTGAGTAAGCTTACATTTGTGGTGATTTACATGAGGGGAAAGCCTATGGTACTTAAAGTCATACTATCAAGGTCTACTGCTGACCCGTTATAACTCGATCTCTCTTGTGCCTGCTCGACTCGAGGAGTCATTTCCGGGGCTACTGTGCTTAGAGTTTTTTGTTGACTTTATAGCTGAGGAATAGCCAATTGTTGTGCTTGAAACATCTCAAAAATGACTTGAAGTCTAACATCACTTTCACCGCGCACACTTTTATTGGTACGTGAGCTCACATTGATATGCACAGCGTTGCGTGAGCCCACATCGACAGGGATTTGTGCTGGTGCCACCCCTGGGTTTTACGTTGTTACACTGCATCTGCACCATTCTCTCCATGAAGACTAATACCGTTGTTTTCGTGAGCATTTGCTGAGTTAGACATTTTTTACCTGAAATCAAACATTCTTGGACAAGAAAAAAGTGTGAACAATAACTTGTGTTTTAAGAAAACTAGCACCAAAACAATCATTATTATTTTTAGCCCCACGGTGGGGGCCAAACTGTTTACTTTGAAAATGGTATTGATAATTATATTTGATTTTGTGGTTCTAAAAATATGTGATTTATTTTAATGCTAGTTGTCAGGCAATAGATGTTGAATGTAAATAAAGAGAAAAAGATATGCAAACCAATGTTATCGCAAAACTGAGCCTCGAGCTGGCTGGAGCAGGGGCTTCAAGGTCTAGTTAGGGTAGTTAGCAATGAACAATTGATGAAGAGACAATGATAATGAAGGCCTCAAACATAGCCTTTTGCGGTTAATAGTGGGCAATAAATGAAAAATAATAAATGAACAAGCAATAAATCTGTAGAGTAATTGTTGAACACGTTTAGGCAAGAAGCGCAGAGAATGTTGTATAGTATTCAGTATTCATCCCCTTACGAAATGACAAGGGTCCCCCTTATATAGGAGGGGTGAATCCCAATATAGTACATGTCTAATAATAATGAGAAAATGTTGTTGGTACAATTGTATAATGGCTCAATACGGATTTGTACTATTCTTGAAAACTTTGTCAGTTCTAATCACGTGCCCTTAGGAATTTCCCGCATTTCCATGATGGTCGTCAATTTTCATGTTGCCTCAAGGTACGCTACGATAAGTCTTCGATATACCCTCTCAATGTGAGTGCGATGAGGAAGATCCTTAGACTTTGCTTTGAACCCATCGAGTCCGAGCTTTAAATGCCATAGAAGCCTTAAAATGGGCCTTCCCTGATTTTGGCCGTATACAAATAGTCCCCGCGTTTCTTGGAATGAAATAACAAGAAATGATTTGAATTCTTCAACACTTCAATGCCTCCATCATTACATCTTCAAGCCATGTGAGAAGTTGATGTGACAAAAAGGGACGTTCAAAAGTCACGTTCGCACGGCTCTTGAAAAGCCTCGAGATGACAGTTGGTCGTCCTTTGGATTTCCCCAACGCGCACTATTGGACCCTATAAATACTCCAATCCTTCACTCCTTACTCTTTATCATATCTCAAAATTTTCAACAGCTCTTCTTACTTCTTTCTTGGGTTCGTCTCTTATCCAGTTTTCTCTTTTCCTCTGAAATTTTTCAGTAAAAATGGTGAAGACCTCTAGAACTATTCCCCAAGATGATAAAGCTTCTTCATATTCACGCTCGTCTAAGGGCAATGCCATAGTACCTCCTCGCCTTGAGGAGTGCATCCCCGAACACTGTGAAACATCCTTTGATTTCGCGGTTGAAAAGCCTACTTCGACACCGGGGCAGTACGAACCCATATCTCGATGCATTAGCCTGATAACCGACACTAGGAAGGTGAAAGCTGATTGCCGTTAGGGAGAAGCGGTGTAAGTGGAGATTCCTCCTCGAGAGGAAGATGTAATGACACACAAACCCGATTTTCTCAGTGTATATACATATCCTTTTACCCTAGGCCCAGTAGAACCATCCTCGCCATCGATAGACCCTGTAATCCTCGATTTTTTACAGACAATATCGGGTGACACTCGACTAAATCCATCCATCATTCTGGTGCATTGTTTACATGATTAGGCATTTGAAAACATGGTTAAGGGGATGGCTTTTACCCTTGACCATCTGATTAGGATGTACAGCCCCCGAATTTATCGAGGCGATCTGATTAAGCTTCAACGTCGGGCCCCGAAGGTTCTCTTTGCTTGTACATACGAAGGCAAGGACAGAGGGTAGATGAGCCACTTTTTTCGAGTTAGAACCTCGGATCTAATTCCTATTGAAAGGATTCTATTCCCCGAGGAATGGAATATAAATCGTAAGCGAATATGTTAATTAATTATTTTCTCTTTCCTTTGGACCATCTTCCCCTTGAACTGACTCCTTTAATGATGCAGCTGTTATGTGGTACCCTGACGCAGTTAAGGATCTCTCGGGCTAGGTTTGCCAGCTCGATTTGACTTACCTGTATGCTCAGCGCGTGTGGCATGATCTGGCCAAGGCCCGATGAGAAGCTAAAAATCATGGTAAGGTTTTTCTTCTATAGTACTTAAGCTCTTTATAGGTGATACCCCTTTACTGTATTCTCATTTTTTATATCTACCTTTTGTATTTTTTGCAAGCCTGGGAGAGGCCTCTTTGATGAGGGAAACCCCCTCCGGGGAGGCAGATACCCCAAAACATACAAAAAAGAAGAAGAGAAAGAAAAAATCACCGACTAAGTGCCCAAAACCGAAGAGGGATAAAGATCAAAAACATAAGGTCGATTCAGCGGCCTTATCTTCGAAAGAAGCAGAGAGCCCCCGAGCTAGGGTCAAAGAGAAAGATGAATCCCCGCTAGCACCCTAGGGAAGAAGAAGCGTGTCTGCTTCAAATCTTGCTGAGCTGACGGATGTTGAGCCGAAGGCTTCCAAACTAGAAGTTGCTGATATTGTCCCATCTCGGGCCGAAGAGGCTCTTGAGAGTGGGTCCCTGAGCTGGTCGACGACCAAAACATTTCCCAAACTGAGGGGCATTTGGTAGATGAGTTAGGGGAGCCCGGCTCTGAGGCTCCCCGGAGGCAAGAGAAGGCCGATCGATCCATCCGGAGTTATTGATGTGGGTAATTCTCCGTCGAGTCCAGCATTTTCTCCGAGAGAGATACGGGATGCCCATAATAAAGAGACTTCCTATACGAGGATGTCCCTCGGGCAGAATGAAGTGTTTGACAGATTCTTTACTAGGGTCAAAGGAAACTTCGAGCTTAATCCATCGCTCATTTTCGAGGAAGTCCGGAGGTTAAGCGAACAGGTTATCTTTCGTCAACCATGCTTTAAGCTCCGATCCTCATCTTCATGGTTTGATTCTTTTTAAGCTTTTAGGCTATAGTGTTTTACAATCAAGCCTTTGCTAAGTCCCAAGGTGAGTTGACCCGCAATGAGGAAGAGTGTAGGGGGCTCTCATCAGAGGCTGGCGAGCTCAGAACTCTTTTTACCAAAAAGGAGGAGGATTTTCATGACCTTTGGGCTCGTTTGGAGATGGTGTCTCGAGAGTGGACCGATCTTGTTGAGCAGGTAATACAGGCTTCGTATGTTTTTATTTTTGTTCTTGTCTGACTTTAGCATTTAAAACCTGTGGGTCGATTTTTACAGCTTGAGAAGAAAGATGTCTTGATGAGGGTGGGGCTTAGAGCCAGGTGTAAGCACGTGATTTTTGCCCTGTATGAAAATAACTCCTAAAAAATAGACAAAAACCATTTTAATTGATTTTTAGGTGTTTTTCTTTATTTATTTACATTTCAAACATTTTTTACATTTTAAAAAAAAATCATCATAAAAATAAAATTAAAAAAAAATTAAAATTAAAATAAAAAAATGTCACATTTTAATTTCATGCCACCTTAGGTTTAGTTTGCATTTAGGAATTAATTACATTGAG
>MU689792.1:0-29871 GCA_026770625.1 Nicotiana glauca
CTAAGAACAGCCCTAGTCGAAGTCCCAAATATTTTTCTTAACTTCTGAAAATCGCGAACACTGTTCATTAAACACTTGCCCGATTTCCGCTTCTACGGTCATTTAACCGCACCTGCGGTACCGCTTATGCGACACAATGGACCGCTTATGCGATCTCACTTAAAATTTCGGGGGACCGCTTCTGCTGTGAATTATCCGCTTAAGCGGAACCGCTTAAGCAACCCTTAGTCCGCTTATGCGGAATTTCCTTGGGCCATGCCTGACCGCTTATGTGGCCATTCCATCGCATCTGCGGAACCGCTTCTGCGGTTCCTTTTCTACAGATGCGGAAACAACAGAAGGCAAAAGTTTCAGACCTGCAACATGCTTCCAAAATTCCCGTTTAACCACCCGAAATCACACCGAGGTCCCCGGGACCTCAACCAAAAACACCAACACATCCTATAACCTTATTCAAACTTGTTCCAATCCTCAAAACCCGTCAAACAATGCTAAAACCAATAAAATACATCGGATTCAAGCCTAGTTTTCATCAAAACTTCCGAAATTCGCATTCAATCAAAAACCCATCCAAACGATGTCCGAATGACCTGAAAATTTGCAGACATTTCCAAAATCACCTAACAGAGCTACTGCAACTCTCGGAATTCCATTCCGATCCTCGGATCAAAATCTCACCTACCCACCGGAATTCGCCAAAATTTAAACTTACCCAATTCAAGCCTAATTCTATACCGGACCTGCAAATTCAATTCCGATTGCGCTCCTAAGTCACAAATCATCACCCGAAACTAGTCGAATCATCGAAAATTCATTCCGAGCCCTCTAACTCATAAGTCAACATCATGTTGACTTTTCCAAACTAACATTGGGCTCTGTTTCTCACCTCTTTCTTCTTATTAGTTCGTCTCCTTGTAATTCTGTTTAGTAAGGGCAATACTACAAGTGAATTTACTTGTGTGCGAATTGGTTTATTTCTCATTTGTTACATTTGTGCTTTCATCCATCGGACTCCAATGGAAGTACTCGATCGATTCAGTGGCAGTGGCACCCCAGAGAGTTGGCTTTTTCATGCCGAGCGGTACTTCACTTACCTTGGATTCGCGAGAAGGATTGATTACCTCTTCCTTCCTTTTACCTTGATGGTGAAGCTCTTAATTGGTTCAATTGGTTGTTCCAGAACAAGCGATTTTTCAATTGGGCGCATTTCGAAGAGAAATTTTCTCAGCATTTTCGACAGCAAAACAAAACATTTTTGGTGAGGCGTCTGGTTGATTCCTCACAGGTTAGTTTTAATTACATTAATCCTATCCCTATAGTGTCACAATCAACTTTAGTGTCTCCCTTTCTTGCTCCTAGCCTTCTTCCGAATACATCGGCATTTGAATTGGCCTATGAAAATGTAAACTCGAAAGTGGACCACATGTTCGATAAAATTACCAGTGCGGTTTGAAACTATAGATTCCTTGACATTGATTACTAGCAGTAATACTAATACTGAAAATCTTGAAGATATATAAGCACCTCAAACTGGGAATGCAACATCAGTAGTAGGGGAATTCGTATAGGAACCTATTGTCACTATTGATGATCATGTGGTCAATGAAATTTTACACGCCGCCGTTTGCTCAAGCATTCATGATCTTAATGCTATTGTCCATGAGGGAGACAACTCTGTTACTACAGTATCCAAGGTATACGACGATAGCTTATGCGCAAATGCCAGCTTCCAAACCAAGGTACATAGTGAGGTGTTTGTTGATACGACCGGATCGAATACTGGGGAGGAAGAAAATTCACGAGATACTGTTGTTGCTCAGCTGTTTGACAAATCTCATCAATAGGATACATCAGATCTTCTGGTTTTTACTAGCCAAGGAATTGTGTTGTCGAATGCGAGTGTGAGATTTGCTTTTTTATGGCCGTAAAACTCCAAAAAATGAGGAAAGGTCATGGAAGGGTAGTGAATATCGATCCTTAGGTCATTTTGATTGCCTGAAAAGTTTTTAGGCAATCCGGGTCCAGGGGCCCTTGCTTATGCGAAAGGTGTAGGCTATAGCACACTATTCTGGAAATTGGACGTAATTCCAGTTTAATGGCTGGTGTGGTGATTATGGTCCTTAGGTAATTTTTGATAGCTCAAAAAAATATTAGGCGATTTGGGGGGCTCGGCCCATGCAGAAGGCGTGGGCTATATACATGAAAATTTGGGAATTAGGCTAAATTCATGTTTTATGGTCGTAAAATGCTAAAAATGAGGAATAGTCATGGAGGGGTAGTGTGCATGGTTCCTTAGACCGATTTTATGACCAACTTTTTTTTTTGAAATTTGGTTCCAGGTCCGATGCCCAGGCCCATGCGGAAGGCGTTGGATATTGCACACGAAAATCTGAGAATTAGGCAAATTTCACTTTAATTATCGTAAAACGTTAAAAAACGAGGAATGATCATGGTTGGGCGACGACTATGGTTTCTTAGGTTGCTTTTGATATCCTGAAAAAAAAGTTTGGCGATCCGGGTCTGGGGGGCCAGGTCTATGCAGATGGCATGGGCTATAGCATATGAAACTCTAGGAATTGGACGGAATTACAGTTTATGGTCGAACAAATGCCAAAAAATGGGAAACGACCTTGCCAGTGCAGTGAATATGGTTCCTTAGGTCATTTTTGATGGTCCGAAAATTTTTTAGGCGATCTAGGTCCGATGACCCGGGCCTATGCGGAAGGCGTGGGCTATAACATAGAAAAATCTGGCAATCGGTCGAAATTCCAATTATATTGTTGTAAAAGGCCAAAGAACATAGAAAGTTCATGGAGTCATGGATGGGCAGTGACTACGGTTCCTTAGCTCTATTTTATTGCTCGAAAATTTTTAGGCGACCCGGGTCCGGGGGCCCAGGCCCTTGAGGAAAGCGTGGGCTATAGCAAACTAAGGTCTAGAAGTCGGACGAAATTGTAGTTTTATGGCCATACAATGCCAAAAAACGAGGAACGGTCATAGTGCGGCGTAGAATATGGTTCCTTCATTCATTTTTGATGGCATGGAAAAATATTTGGCGATCCGGGACAGGGGACCGGGCCCATACAGAAGGCGTGGGCTAACACATGAAAATTCGAGAATCAGGTTGAATTCTAGTTTTATGGCTGTAAAACGCCAAAAAATGAGGAACGGTCATGGAGGGGTGGTAACTATGGTTCCTTATATCATTTTTATGGATCTAAAATTTTTAGCCAATCCGGGTGCGGGGGCTCGGGCCCATGCGGAAAGCGTTGGCTATAGCATATGAAAATTTGGCAGAATTCCAGTTTCATAACTGTAAAACACCAAATAGCGAGGAACGGTCATGGCGGTGCGGTGACTATTGTTCCTTATATCGTTTTTCATGGCCCAAAAAGTTTTAGGCGATCCAAGTCCAAGATCTGGGGCCCATGCCGAAGGCGGGCACTATAGCACACAAAAAACTAGGAATCGGCAGAATTCTAGTTTTATAACCGTAAAATGCCATAAAATAAGGAACAGTCATGACATGTCGGTGACTATAATCCTTATATCTTTTTGTGGTGCCCCAAAAAAAATTTGGTGATTCGGTTCTTGAGGCCTGGACCCATGTTGAAGGCCACAAAAATTTGAGAATAAAGCGTAATTCTGGTTTTATGACAGTAAAACACCAAAAATGAGGAACGGTGATGGCGGGGAAGTGAATATGATTTCTTAGGTCATTTTTTATGTACCGAATCTTTTTAAGTGATCCGGTTCTAGGGGACAATCTCCATTCGGAAGGCGTAGGCTATAGTAAACAAAAATATGGAAACTGGGCAGACTTAAAATTTTATCGCCAGAAAATGCCAATAAACAAGGAACGATCTCCGTGGGGCAGTGAATATGGTTGCTTAGATAGTTTTTGATGGCCTGAAAAAGCTTTAGGTGATACCAGTACGGGGTCACGGGCCCATGCGAAAGGTGTGGCTTGTAGCACATGAAAACTTAGGAATCAAACGGAATTTCAGTTTTATGATCTTAAAACACCAAAACATGAGGAACGGTTATAGAGGGGCAGTGAATATGGTTACTTAGGTTTTTTTAATGGCGTAAAAAATATTTAGCCGATCCCAGTCCGGGGGGCTGGGCCCATGCTAAAGGCGTGGGTAGCACACGAATATCTTGGAAGCTAGTGAAATTCCAGTTTTATGGCCATAAAATGCAAAAAAAAAAAAAAAACAAGGAGCGGTCATTGAGAGGTGGTGACTATGGTTCCTTAGGTCATTTGTGATGGACCAAAAAAACTTTCAGTCGATCCGAGTGTGGGGGCTTGGGCCCATGCGTAAGGCGTGGGTAATAGCATACGAAAATTTGGGAATCGGGCGGAATTCCAGTTTAATGGCCATAAAATGCTAAAAAATGAGGAACGGTCATGGAGGGATGGTGACTATAGTTGTTTCGGTCATTTTTGACGGATTCACAAAATTTTTGGCAATCTGGGTCTGTGGGGCTAGGCCCATATAGAAGACGTGTGCTATAACATACGAAAATCTAAGAATCAGGAGGAATTCTAGTTTAATTGCCATAGAACACCAAAAACAAGGAATGGTCATGATGACTATGGTTCCTTAGGTCATTTTTGATAGTCCAAAAATGTATTAGGCAATCCGGGTCTAGGGGTCTTGCACCATGCGGAAGGCATGGGCTATAGCACACGAAAGTCTGGGCAAGGGGCGGGATTTTAGTTTTATGGCCGTAAAATGCCAAAAACAAGGAATGGTTATGGCGGGGTAGTAACTATGGTTCCTTATGTCACTATTGATTGCCCAAAAAAAGTATGAGCGATCTGAGTGCAGGGGCCCGAATCTATGAAGAAAGCGTGGGCATAGCTCAGGATATTCTAAGAATTGGGCTAAATTCTAGTTTTACGGACGTAAAATGATAAAAGAAAATGAAGAACGGTCACGGAGCGACAGAGACTATGGTTCCTTAGGTTCTTTTTGATGGCCCAAAATATTTTTAGGCGATCTGGGTCTGTGGCTCGGTCCGATGCAAAAGGCTCGGATTATAAGACACTAATATCAATATATCTGCCAGAATTCAAGTTTTAAGGGCATAAAACTCCAAAAACAATGAGGAACAATCATGGAGGGGCGGTGACTATGTTTCCTTATGTTGTTTTTTATGGCCCAAAATATTTTTAGGTGATCCAAGGTTCAGGGTTCGGGCCCATGCGGAAGGCATGGGCTATGATGCATAAATATCTGAAAATCGAACGAAATTCTAGTTTTATGGCCATACGATGCCAAAAAATAAGGAACAGTCATAGCGCGGTGGTGATTATGAATCCTTAGGTCATTTTTAATGGCCTGGAAAAAATTTTGGCGAACCGGATCTGGGGCCCGGGCCCATACGGAAGGCGTAGGCTATAGTACATAAAAATTTGAGAATTGGTTGAAATATCAAGTTTATGGCCGTAAAACGCTAATAAATGAGGAGTGGTCATGGATGAGCAATCACTATGGTTCCTTAGGTAAGTTTTGATGGTCCAAATATTTTTTTCAAGGGAATTGGGTCAAGAGGCTCGGGCCCATATGGAAGGCTAGGGCTATAGCACACGAAAATCTTTGAATTAGGCAGAATTCCAATTTTATGCCCGTAACATGCCAATAAATGAGGAACGATCATGGTGGGGCGCTGACTATAGTTCTTTAGATAATTTTTGATGGCCCAAATTTTTTTAGGGGATTTTTTATGAGCCGGAAAATATTTAGGCGATCTGGGTACAGGGGCCCGGGCCCATGCGGAAGGCGTGGGATATAGTACACGAAAATCTGGTATCGGGCAGAATTTCAGTTTTACGGCTGTAAAACGCCAACAAATAAGGAACGGTCATGGCGGGACGATGACTATGGATCCTTAGATCATTTTTGATGGCCTCAAAATTTTTTAGCCGATCTCGATCTGTGGGACTAGGGCCATGCTGAAGGCCTGGGTAGAGCACACAAAAATATGTGAATCAGGCGTAATTCCGATTTTACGATTGTAAAATGCCAAAAAACGAGGAACTATCATGGTGGGGAAATGATTATGGTTCCTTAGATCATTTTTGATAGCTCGGAAATTTTTTAGGCCTGGGCCAATGTAGAAGGCGTGGACAACAACACACTAAAATCTTAGAATCGTGCGAAATTCCACTTTTATGGCCATAAAATGAGGAATGGTCATGGTGGGTGGTGATTATGGTTCCTTAAGTCATTTTTTGTGGACCAATTGTTTTTTAGTAATTTGAGTCTAGGTTCCTGGACCCATGTGAAAAGAGTGGGCTATAGCACACGAAATTGTAAGAATCCAGCGGAATTCCTATTTTACGGCTGTAAAATGTTAAAAAATGGATAACAGTCATGGCGGGGCGGCGACTTTGGTTCCTCAGGACCTTTTTGATGGCCCAAATTTTTTTAGGTGATACAAGTCCTGGAGCTAGGCCGCATGACGAAGGCACGGGTTATAGCGCACAAAAATCTAGGAGTCGGGCAAAATTCCAGTTTTAAGACCGTAAAATCCCAAAAAAATGGGGAATAATCATGGCGGGGGTGATGACTACGTTTCCTTGCATCATTTTTTATGGCCAAAAATATTTATAGGTGATCCAGGTCCACGGTCCAGGCCCGTGCAAAAGGCATGGGCTATAACACCTAAAAATCTGGGAATTGGACGGAATTCTAGTTTTATGGCCGTAAAACGCCAAAAAATGAGAAACGGTTATGGTGGGGCGGTTATTATGGTTCATTAGATCATTTTTAATAGTCCTAAAAAAATTATAGGCAATCCGGGTTCGGGGACCTTGGCCCATTGGGGAAGGCATGGGATATATCACAGAAAAATTCGGGAATCGGTCGGAATTCCAGTTTTATGGTTGTAAATTGCCAAACAACGAGGAACAATCATGATGGATGGTTCCTTAGATCATTTTTTATGGCCTGAAATATTTTTAGGTGATTCGGTCCTGGGCGCCTGGGCCTATGCGGAAGGAGTGGGCTATAGCATACGAAAATTTGGGAATTGGGTGGAATTCCAATTTTATGACCGTAAAAATCCCAAAAAATGAGGAACAGTCATGGCGGGCTGATGGTTATAGTTCCCTAGGCCATATTTTGTGGCCTAAATATTTTTAGGGGACCCGAGTCCGAGGGCTCCGGCCCATGCATAAGGCGTGCGCTATCGCTAATGAATATGTGGGAATCGGGCAGAATTCGAGTTTTATGATCGTAAAACACCAAAAAATGAGGAACAATCATGGTGGAGCGGTGACTGTGGTTCCTTAGGTCAATTTTGATGGCCCAAAAATGTTTTAGGCGATCTAGGTCTGGGTGGTCGGGCCCATGCGAATGGTGTTGGTTATACCACAAGAAAATCTAGGAATCATGCGAAATTCCAGTTTTATAGCTGTAAAATGACAAAGCCCGAGGAATGATCATGGGAAGGGTTGGTGACTATGGTTCCTTAAGTCATTTTTGATGGCCCAAATAAAATTTAGGCCATCCAGGCCCGACCCATGAGGAAGGCGTGGGTTATAAAACACAACAATTTAGGAATCAGGTAGAATTCCAGTTTTATGGCCGTAAAACAGCAAAAAAATAAGGAAAGATGAAGGCGGGGTGGTGACTATAGGGACTGGGCCCATGCAGAAAGTGTGTGCGAGTGCCCGAGCCTATGCAAGAAAAAAGGAGCGATCATGGCAAGGTGGTGATTATGGTTCGTTAGGTCGTATTTGATGGCCAGAAAAAACTTAATGCGATCCAGGTCCGGGGGATCGAGCCCATGCGTAAGGCGTGGGCTATAGTACATGAAAATTTAAAAAACGGGTGGAATTTCAATTTTATGACCGTAAAAGGACAAAAAATGAGGAACGATCTTGGGAGATTGGTGACTATGGTTTCTTAGGTCATGGCAGGGTGGTGACTATGATTCCTTAAGTTATTTTTTATGGCCCAGAAAAAATATTAGGCCATCTGGGTCAGGGGGGCCTGGCCCACGCAGAAGGCATAGGCTATAGCACACGAAACTCTGGAAATTGGGCAAAATTTCACTTTTAATGTTGTAAAATGCCAAAAAATGCAGAACGGTCATGGCAGGGCAGTAACTATGGTTCCTTGGGTGATTTTGGAAAGCCCGAAATGTTTTTAGCCGATCCAGATCTGGGGGCTCGAGCCCATGAGGAAGGCGTGGGCTATAGCACACGAAAATCAAGAAATCACGCGGAATTCATGTTTTATGGCCATAATATGCAAAAAAAATAAGGAACGGTCATGGTGGGGAGGTGACTATGGTTTCTTAGGTCGTTTGTGATTGCCCGAATTTTTTTTTGGAAATTCGAGTCCTAGGGCCCGGGCCCGTGCAAAATGCATGGTCTATAGCACACAAAACTCTGGGAATTGGGCAAAATTCTAGTTTTATGGCCGTAAAATGCCAAAAACGAGGAACGATCATGCAGGGGAGGTGACTATGGTCCCTTAGGTCATTTTTGAAAATTATTAGGTGATCCGGGTATGGGGCCCGGCCCATGTGGAAGGAGTGGGCTATACACAAATATTTAGGAATGGGGCAGAACTCCAATTCTATGGTCATAAAATGCTAGAAAACGATGAACGGTCATGACGGGGTGGTGACTATAGTTCCTTCGGTATTTTTTATGGCCCAAAATTTTTTTAGGCGATCAGGTCCAGAGGCCCGGACAGATGGCGAAGGCGTGGGTCATAACACACGAAAATTTAAGAATTGAACAAAATTCAAGTTTTATGGGCATAAAATGCCAAAAAATGAGGAACAATCATGATGGGGCGGTGACTACCATTCCTTGGGATATTTTTCATCGCCCGGAAATTTTTTTAGGCGATCTGGGACTGGGGGCCTGGACCCATGCGTAAGGCATGGGCTACATCATACGAAAATCTGGGAATCAGGCGAAATTCTAGTTTTTTGGCCGTAAAATGCCAAAAAAGAGGAACGACCATGGCGTGGTGGTGACTATGGTTCTTTAAGTCATTTTTGATGGCCCGGAAGAATTTTAGGAGATCCAGGTCTGGTAGCCCAGGCCCATGAGAAGGTGTGGGCTATAACCACACAAAAATCTTGGAATCGTACCAAATTCCAGTATTATAGCTGTAAAACGTTATAAAATGACAAATGATTATGGGAGTGGAGGTGGTGAGTATGGTTCTTTAGGTCATTTTTGATGGCGCACAAAAAATTTAGGGGATTCAACTCCGGGGCCCAGCCCATGCAGAAGGCGTGGGCTATAGAACACAAAAATTTAGGAATTGAGCGAAATTCCTGTTTTAAGACCGTAAAATGGCAAAAACCTAGGAATGGTCATGGCGGAGTGGCGATTATGATTCCTTATGTTGTTATTGATGGTACAGTAATAGTTTTGCCGATCCGGGTCTGGGACCCGGGCTCATGCGGAAGGCGTAGGCAATAGCACACGAAAATCTAGGAATCAGGCAAAATTCCAATTCAGGGCAGGGCAATGACAATGATTCCTTAGGCTGTTTTTATGGGCCAATTTTTTAGGCAATTTGGATTGTCGAGCTCCGGCCCATACAGGCGTGGACACATGAAAATCTAGGAATCAGGCAAAATTCTAGTTTTATGGCTGGAAAAAACCAAAAAATGGTGAATAATCATGGAGAGGCGGTGACTATGGTTCCTTACGTCATATTTGATGGCTCAAATTTTTTTTAGGCGATCCAGGTTCGTAATCCTGGGACCATGCAGAAAGCGTGAGCTATAGCACACGAAAATATGGCAATCAGGCGGAATTCCAGTTTTATGCCCACAAAATACCGAAAAGAGGATTGGTTATGGCGGGGAGGTGACTATTGTTCCTTATATTGCATTTGATGGCTTGGAAAATTTTTAAGCGGTTTGAGTTCGGGAGCCAGCTCCCATGTAGTGGCATGGGCGATAGCACACAAAAATTAGGGAATCGATCGAAATTCCAGTTTTATGGCCTGTAAGATGCTAAAAAATGAGGAATGGTCATGGCTGAATGGTGAATATGGTTCATTAGGTCATTTTTCATATCCTTAAAATTTTTTGAGTGATACCGGTCCAGAGGATCGGACCCATGCCAAAGGCGTGGACTATAGCATACGAAAATATGGGAATCAAGCAAAATTCCAACTTTATGGCCATAAAGACTAAAAAATGAGGAACGGTCATGGAGTGACGATCACTATGGTTATTTAGGTTATATTTTATGGTCTAGAAACTTTTTAGGTGATACCTGGGTCCTAAGTCCCGAGCCCATGCGAAATGCGTGGGCTATAGCACACAAAAATTTGGGAATCAGGCGTAATTTCACTTTCATGGCCATAAAATGCCAGAAAACGAGGAACAGTCATGGCGGGGAAGTGCCTATAGTTCCTTAGGTTGATTTTCATGGCCCAAAAAAATTTAAGCGATCCAAGTCCAGGGGCTTGGGCTCATGCGAAAGACGTGGGCTATAGTGCACGAAAATCTAGGAATCGGTCAAATACCAAAAAATAAGGAACAGTCATGGAGGGGTGGTAGTTATGGTTCCTTAGGACATTTTTCATGGCCCAATAAAATTTTAGGGGATTTGGGTTTGGGGATCCGGGTCCATGCGGAAGGCGTGGGCGATAGCACACGAAAATTTTGGAATTGGGTGAAATTCTAGTTTTATGGCTGTAAAATGCCAAAAAGTGAGAAACGGTCATGGAAGGGCGGTGACTGTGGTTCGTTAGGTCATTTTTGATGGCTCAGAAAATTTATAGGTGATTCGGGTCCGGGGGCTCGGTCCAATGCGGAAGTTGTTGACTTTAGCACACGAAAATTTGGGAATCGGGCGGAATTCCAGCTTTATGGTTATAAAACTACAAAAACTGTGGAACAATTATGGGAGAGCAGTGACTATGGTTAATTAGTTCATTTTTCATGGTCCGAACAAAATTTTTGGCGATCCAGGTCTAGGGGTCCGGCCATGCGGAAGGTGTGGGCTATAACAATCTGGCAATCGGGCAAAATTCCTATTTTATAGTCAAAAAATGCCAAAAAATAAGTAACGGTATTTGGGGAGTGACTATGGTTCCTTAGGTCGTACTTAATGGTCCAGAAAATTTTAAGGCAATACGGGTTCGAAGGCTCGGGCCCATGCGTAAGTTGTGGGCTATAACATACGAGAATCTAGGAATCGGACAGAATTCTAGTTTTAGGACCGAAAATGCCAAAAAATTAGGAAAGGTCATGGTGGAGGGGTGAGTATAGTTCCATAGGCTGTTTTTGATGGCTAGAAAATATTTTAGACAATCCCGGAACTGGGACCCATGTGGAAGGCATGGGTTAGCACACGAAAATTTGGGAATCGGGTGAAATTTCAGTTTTATGGACGTAAAATGCCAAAAGATAAGGGACGATCATGATGGGGCGATGACTATAGTTCCTTAAGGTGTATTTGATGGCCGAGAAATATTTTAGGCAATTAGGGTTTGGGGCACGAGCCTAGGGGAAGGGCGTAGGTTAAAGAACACGAAAATCGGGGAATCAAGTGGAATTCTAGTTTTATGGTCGTAAAACGCCAAAAAACGAGGAACGGTCATGGCGGGGCGGTGACTACAGGTTCTTAGGTCATTTTTTATGGCCCAAATGTTTTTAGGCAACACGGGTCACGGAGCGCGGGCCCATGCAAAAGTCGTGGTCGCACACGAAAATCTTAGAATTTGGCAGAATTATAGTGTTATGGCCATAAAACGCCAAAAATCGAAGAACTGTCATAGAGGGGCGGTGAATATAGTTCCTAAGGTCATTTTTTATGTCCCAAATTATTTTTAGGCGATCCACGTCCAGGGGCTCAGGCCCATGTGTAAGGCGTGTACTATAGCTCACGAAAATCTGAGAATCTTGTCAAATTCCAATTTTGTAGCAGTAAAACTGCAAAAAACAAGGAACGGTCATGGCGAGGTGGTGACTATGGATTCTTAGGTCATATTTGATGGCCCAAAAAAGTTTGATGTAATCCAGGTCCGGGGGCTCGGGCCCATGCGGAAGGCTTAGGCTATAGCACAAGGAAATTTACGAATGAGGCGAAACTTCAGTTTTATGGCCGTAAAAGCACAAAAAATGAGTAAAGATCATGGGAGAGAGGTGACTATGGTTACTTAGGTCATTTTTCATGGTCCAAAAAAATATTAAGCGATTCGCGACCGGAGTCCTGGGGCCCACGCGCAAGACGTGGACTATAGCACACGAAAATCATGAAATTACGCGGAATTCCAATTTTAAGGCCGTAAAATGCAAAAAATGAGGAACGGTCATACGGAGCGGTGAATATGGTTCCTTAGGTAATTTTTTATGGCCCAAAATAATTTGAAGTGATCGGGTTCCCAGGGCTTGTGCCCGTGCGTTAGGCATGGGCTATAGCCGTCGAAAATTTGGGAATCGAATAGAATTCTAGTTGTATGGCCATAAAACGCCAAAGAATGAGGAACTATCATGTTGGGGCAGTAACTACTGTTCCTTATGTCATTTGTTATGGCTCGAAAAAGTTTTAGGCGAACCAGGTTCAGAGGCCCGGCCCTATTTGAAAGACGTTGGCTAAAGTACACGAAAATTTGAGAAAATGAGCAAAATTCCAGGTTTGAGGCCGTAAAATGCCAAAAAGTGAGTAACGGTCTTGGTGGGGAGGTAACTATAGTTCCTTAGGTCATTTTTGATAGCTAGAAAGAGTTTTAGGTGATCCGACTCCCGGGCGCCATGCCCATGTGGAAGCTGTGGGCTATAACCATACGAAAATCTGAGAATCGTGCGAAATTCCAGCGTTCTTGCAGTAAAATGCCAAAAAATGAGGAACGATCATGGGGGGGAGGTGAGTATAGTACATTAGGTCTTTCTTGATGGCCCAAAATATTTTTAGTTGATCCGGGTCTGGGGGCCCGGGCCCATGCGCAAGACGTGGACTATAGCACAAGAAAATTTGGGAATCTTAGAATTCTTGTTTCATGGCCGTAAAATGCCAAAAAATGAGGAATTGTCATGGTCGGGTAGTGAATATTGTTCCTTTGATCGTATTTGATGTCCCCAAATTTTTTTAGGCGATACGGGTTCGGGGGCCCAGGCCCATGTGGATGGCGTGGGCAATAGCACACGAAAGTCTAGGAATCGGGCAAAATTCAAGATTTATGGCCGTAAAATGCCAAAAAATAAGTATTGGTCATGATAAGATAGTGACTCTGGTTGCTTAGATTATTTTTGGTGGCCCAGGAAAATTTTAGGCTATCCAAGTCCTGGGGCCTTGGACCCATGCGAAATGCATGGGCTATAGTACACAAAAATCTAGGAATCGGGTGTAATTTCAGTTTTAGGGCTGTAAGACTCCAGAAAAAGAGGAACGATGTGGTGACGATGGTTCCTAAGGTCATTTTTATGGCTCGGAAGAAGCCCTGGCCTCTGTGGAAGTAGTGGGCTATAACGACAAAAAAATTGAAGAATCAGGGGGAGGGATTCATTTTTATTGCCGTAAAATGAGGAATGATCACGGCGGGGCGGTGGATATGGTTCCTTAGGTCTTATTTGATGGAGCAGAAAAATTTTAGGATATCCGAGTCCGAGGTTCTACCCATGCAAAAGGCATGGGCTATAGCACACAAAAATCTAGGAGTCGGGTGGATTTCCAATTTTATGGTCGTAAAACACCAAAAAGGGGCAATGGCCATGGCGGGGTAGTGACTATGACTCTTTAAATTATTTTTATGGCCCAGAAAAATATTAGGCGATCTGGGCCGGGGGTCCAGGGCCCATGCAGAAGGCGTGGGCTATAGCACACGAAAATCTGGAAATCGAGCAGAATTTTACTTTAATGATGTAAAATGCCAAAAAACAAGGAACAATCATGGCAGAGCGGTGACTATGTTTCCTTAGGTCTTTTTTATGGCCCAAAAAAATTTAAGGCGATCTGGGTCCGGGTGTCAAGGCCCACACAAATATTCGAGAATTGGGCGGCGTTCTAATTATATGGCCGTAAAATGCAAAAAAAAAGAGGAACATTCATGGTGGGGGCAGTGGCTACGGTTCCTTAGGTTGTATTTTATGGAATGTAAAATTCTTAGATGATCTGGTGCGGGGTCCTAGCCCATGCACAAGGTGTGGGCTATAATACACAAAAATCTGGGAGTCGGGTGGAATTCCAATTTTATGGCCGTAAAACACCAAAAAGGAGCAACAACCATGGAGGGGCGGTGAATATGATTCCTTAAGTTATTTTTATGGCCCAAAAAAAATTAGGTGATCCAGGTCAGAGGGTCGGGGCCTATGCGGAAGGCGTGGGTTATAGCACATGAAAATCTGGAAATCGGGCAAAATTTCACTTTTAATGCCGTAAAATGCCAAAAAACGAGGAACGTTCATGGAAGAGTGGTGACTACGTTTCCTTAGATCATTTTTTGTGGCCCAAAAAATTTAAGGCGATCCGGGTCCGGGGGTCCAGGCCTATGCAGAAGGCGCGATCTATAGCACACGAATAATTGAGAATCGGGCAAAATTCCAGTTATATGGCCGTAAAATGCAAAAAAAAATGAGGAACGTTCATGGCGGTATGGTGGCTATGGTTTCTTAGGTTGTGTTTGATGGTACAGTAAAATTTTAGGTGATCTGAGTTCGGGGTCCTGGCCCATGCAGAATGTGTGGGCTATAATACACAAAAAACTGGGAGTCGGATGGAATTCCAATTTTATGGCCGTAAAATACCAAAAAGGAGAAATGGCCATGGAGGGGCGGTGAATATGATTACTTAAGTTATTTTGTATGGCCCAAAAAAATATTAGGCTATCCGGGTCGGGGGTCCGGACCTATGCGGAAGGCGTGGGCTATAGCATACAAGAATTGGAAATCCGGCGAAATTTAACTTTTAATGCAGTAAAACGCCAAAAAATGAGGAACTGTCATGGAAGGGTGGTGACTATATTTCCTTAGCTCATTTTGGATGGCTCGAGCTATTTTTAAGAGATCCAAATCTGGGGGCTCAGGCCCATGCGGAAGGCGTGGGCTATAGTACACGAAAATTAAGAAATCAGGCGAAATCCAAGTTTAAAGGCTATAAAATGCAAAAAAAAAAATGAGGAACGGTCATGGAGGGGCGGTGAATATGGTTCCTTAGGTCATTTTTTATTGCACAAATAAATTTTAGGCGATCCAGGTCCTAGGACGCGGGCCCATGCGAATTATATGGTCCATAACACACAAGAATCTAGGAAGCATGTGTAATTCCAATTTTTTGGCCGTAAAATGCCAGAAAATGAGAAACGCTCATGGAAGAGTGGTAACTATAGTTCCTTAGGTCATTTTGGAAGACCCGTAAAAATTTTAGGCGATTCGAATTCAGGGGCCCGGGCCCTTGCGGAAGGCGTGGGCTATTAGACACGAAAATAAAAAAAATCGGGCGAAATTCAAGTTTTATGACTATAAAATTAAAAAAAAATGAGGAACGTTAATGGGGGTGGTGACTACGGTTCCTTTGGGAATTTTTTATGGACCAAGAATATTTAGGTGATCCAGTTCTGGGGGCCTGCGCCCATGCAGATGGCGTGGGGCTATAGCGCACGAAAATTTGAGAATTAAGAGGAATTTTAGTTTTATGGCCGTAAAATGCCAAAAAATAAGGAATGGTCATGGCAGGGCGGTGACTATGGTTCCTTAGGTTATTTTTTCATGGCCCGAATTTTTTTTAGGTGATCTCAGTCCCGGGGCGTAATTCCTATTTTATGGCCGTAAAATGCTAGAAAATGAGGAACAATCATGGAGGTGCGATGGCTATGGTTCCTTAGGTCATTTTTAATAGCCTCAAAAGAATTTACTCGATCTGGTTCCAGGGGCCCAGGACCATTTAGAAGGCGTGGGCTATAGCACATGAATATTTGGGAATCATGCGAAATTCTAGTTTTATGATCGTAAAACGCCAAAAATGAGGAACGATCATAGCGGGGCAGTGACTATAGTTTCTTAGGTAGTTTTTTCATGGTTCAAAAAGGTATTAGGCGATCTGGGTCCGGGCCCATGTGGAAGGCGTGGGCAATAGCATCGAAAATCTCAAATTCGGGCAGAATTTTAAATTTTTGGTCGTATAATTGTACAAAACGAGGAACAATGATGGTAGGATTGTGAATATGGTTCTTTAGGCCATATTTTATGGCCCGAAAGAATTTTAGGCGATAGGGGGCTCGGGCCCTTGTGGAAGGCGTGGGCTAAAGCACATGATAATTTAGGAATTGAGCGGACTTCCTATTTAATGACAATAAAATGCCAAAAAACAAGGAAGGATCATGTCGGGGCGGTAACTATGGTTCATTAGGCCATTTTTGACGTACCAAAATAACTTTAGACTATTCCGGTTTTGGGGCCTGGGCCCATGCGGAAGGCGTGAGCTATAACACATGAAAATCTAGAAATTGAGCAGAATTTCAGTTTTGTGATCGTAAACACCAAAAAATGAGGAATGATCATAGGGAGGGGGGAGTGATATGGTTCCTTAGGTCATTTTTTATGGCCTGAAAATATTTTAGGCGATCTGGGTCCGGGGCCCGGGTCCATACGGAAGGCGTGGTCTATAGGATACGAAAATCTGAGAGTCGGGCAAAATTCATGTTTTATGATTGTAAAATGCCAAAAACGAGAAATAGTCATGGTGGGCCAGTGATTATAGTTCCTTAGGTCATTTTTGATGGGCCGGAAATTTTTTTGGGCCATCCAGGTATGGGGGCCCATGCGGAAGCGTGGGCTATTGTTCATGAAAATTTGGAAATCCGGCGGAATTCCGTTTTTATGGTCGCAAAATGATAAAAATGAGGAATGGTCATGGCGGGCTGTTACTATGGTTTCTGAGGTCATTTTTGATGGCCCAATTTGTTTTTTGGTGATACAGGTCCAGGGGCCCCGGCCCATGCGGAAGGTGTTGGCTATAGTACTTGAAAATTTGGAAAATGGGCGGAATTCCAGTTTTATGGCAACAAAATGCCAAAAATGAGAAACGATCATGGTGGGGCAGTGACTATGGTTCCTTAGGTTGTTTTTCATGGCTCAAAATTTTTTATAGATGCGGGTCAGGGGGACCAACCCCATTCAGAAGGCGTTTGTTATAGCACACAAAAATTTTGGAAATCGGGCAGAATTCCAGTTTTATTGCCGTAAAACGCCAAAAAACGATGAACTGTCATGGAGGGAATATGACTATAGTTCCTTAGGTCCTTTTTGATGGCCCCAAAACTTTTACAGCGATACAGGTAGGGGGCTTGGACCCATGTGGAAGACGTGGGCTATAGCACACAAAAATCTAAGAATCAGGAAAAATTCTAGTTTTATGATCGTAAAATGATGAAAAACAAGGGTCGTGGCAGGATGGACTATGGTTCCTTAAGTCATTTGTGATGGCCAAAAATTTTTTTAGGCGATACGGGTCGAGGAGACTGGGCCCATGCGGAATGCGTGGGCTATAGCATATAAAACTCAAGGAATTAGACAGAATTCTAGATTTAGGGCCTAAAATGCCAAAAAACGAGGAACGGTCATGGAGGGGAATGACTATACTTCCTTAGGATCTTTTTTATGGCCCAGAATAATTTTAGCACTTCAAAACTAGGGTCCTGGGCCCGTACGGAAGGCGTTGTCTATAACATACAAAAATCTAAGAATTAGGCAAAATTCCAGTTTTAGGACCATAAAGCGCCAAAAAATGAGGAACGGTCATGGAGGTGCGTTAACTATGGTTCCTTAGGTCATTTTTGATAGAATAGAAATTTTTTAGATGATCCAGGTCTATGGGTTCGAGCCCATACAGAAGGAGTGGGCTTACAAAAAAAATCTGGGAATCAGGCAGAATTCCAATTTTATGGCTGCAAAACACCAAAAAAAAAAGGAAGAGGAATGGTCATGGTGGGGCGGTGACAATGGTTCCTTACGTATTTTTTCATGCCTAAATTTTTTTTATGGGATTCGGGTTAGGGGGCCCCGGCGCATACGGAAGGCGTGGGTTATAACATACGAAAATATGAGAATCAGGAAGAATTCAAGTTTATGGCCATAAAATGCTAGAAAAAAGGAAACGTTCATAGCATGGTGGTGACTATGGTTCCTTAGATCAATTTTTAAGGCCCGGATAGTCTTAGGCAATCCGATTTCGACAGCGCGGGCCCACGCAAAAGGCATGGGCTACACCAAACAAAAATCTTGAAATCGAGTGTTATTCCAATTTTATGGCCATAAAATGCCAAAAAATAAGGAATGGTTATGGCAGGGTGGTGAATATGGTTCCTTAGGTCTTTGTATGACTCAGAAAATATTTAGATGATCCAAGTCTAGGGGCCCACGCCCATGCGGAAGGTGTGGGCTATAGCACACAAAGACATGGGAATTGGACAGAATTCAAGTTTTATGGCCATAAAACGCCAAAAAATAGGAAAAGGTAATGGAAGGCATTGACTATGGTTCCTTAAGTCATTTTTTCATGGCCCAAAAAAGCCGTAGGAAATTCGGGTTCGGGCCCATGCATAAGGCGTATGCAATAACACACAAAAATCTTAAAATCAGCGGAATGCAAATTGTTTGGCCGTAAAACTCCAAAAAATGAGGAACGATCATGGAGGGGCGGTGACGGTGGTTGTTTAGGCTGTTTTTGACGGCTTGAAAGAATTTTAGGCGATACAAGTTGGAGGTCCTACGGCCATGCGGAATGAGTGGGCTATAGCACACGATAATCTGGTAATTGAAAGGAATTTCAATTTTTATGGCCGTTAAATATCGAAAAACGAGGAACGGTCATGGAGGGGCATTTGACTATGGTTCCTTAGTCCATTTTTATTGGGCCAAAATAATTTTAGGTGATTCGGGTCCGGGGGCCCGGCCCATATGGAAGGCACAGGCTATAGCACACGAAAATTTAAGAATTGAGCAGAATTTCAATTTTATGGCCGTAAAATACCAAAAAATGAGGAACGATCATAGGGGGTAAGGGCGTACTTATGTAGAGGGAAGGGGGTGGTACTCCACTTGATCGCTCCGGTAGAATTTCATATTAGCATTGGTATTTCACTAATATTTCATGAAAAAAAGGGATATAACCAAAGTGTGGCACCCTGAGTACCACAGTTATGGTGGGTTCCATGGTCCAAGTGCTTATTGCCAGACCCTAGGCCTAGGATTGAGGCTCTCTGACATAACTTTTACCAATGCCTAGTTTGCTTTTCATTGTTCCCTCGTTTTAAGATTTTAGTTTTCCTCTTTTTCCTAATTTCTTATTTTCATCTTTGTATTTTCTTTCTATACAGTTCCATTTTTACTAGTTATTTAGATTATTAAAGTATATTTATTTCTATTTTCCTTTTGTATATCTGAACTTTGGAATTTCAATATGCTTTTAATCATTTTTCTTTTGATCAAGTTAATGTTAATTTTTCCTTGAAGGACCAAACATTTTGTTTGGTTATCACTTATGTATTTATTGATCAAAAAATCTTTTAAAGTGAATCGAACCAAACCGAGTTAATTCTAAACTCAAGCCAAATGTACACCCTAATTCGACCTCCTTGACTAGAGGTAAATTTACATTAAAAACAATGGCACCCTCATCAAATTTTGGATCCACCTCTGATAGAGGGGTGGTGACTATGGTTCCTTAGGTCATTTTTTATTTTCTAAAAATATATTAGTTGATCCGGGTCCGGGAACCGGGCCCTTGCGAAAAGCGTGGTCTATAGTACAAAAAAAATCTGGCAATTAGGCAAAATTCTAATTTATGACCGTAAAATGTCAAAAAATGATGAACAATCATGGCAGGACGTTGACTGTGGTTTCTTAGGTGATATTTGATGGCCCAAAAATTTTTTAGGCTACCTGGGTTTGAGACCCGAGTCCATGCGGAAGGCCTTGGCTGTAGCACAAGAAAATCTAGGAATAGTGCGAAATTCTAATTTTATGACCGTAAAATGCATGATGAGGAACGATCATTGGAAGGGGGCGGTGACTATGGTTCCTTTCGTCATTTTTGATGGCCCAAAAAAATTTTAAGCGACCCGAGTCTGGGGGCCCCAACCTATGAGGAAGGTGTTTGCTATAACCGACGACAATCTAGGAATCCGGTGAAATTCTAGTTTATAGCCATAAAACGGTAAAAAGGGAGGAACAGGAATGGTGAGGCAGTGACTATGGTTCCTTAAGTCATTTTTGATGGCCCAAATTTTTTTTAAGTGATCCTAATATGGGCCCGGGCCTGGGTTACAGCTCACGAGAACCTGTGCATCAGACGAAATTCTAGTTTTATGGTCGTAAATCACCAAAAAATAAGGAACGGTCATGGGAGAGCGATGACTATGGTTACTTAGGTCGTCTTTGATGGTCCAAAAATTTTTTAGGCGATCCGGGTCTGGGGCCCGGCCATGCAGAAAGTGTGGGTTATAGCACACCAAAATCTGGCAATCGGGCAAAATTACAATTTTATGATCGTAAAATGTCAAAAAAATGAGGAATGTTCATAGTGGGGCGGGGCGGGGCGGTTACTATGGTTCCTTAGGTTGTATTTGATGGCCCAAAAATATTTTAGGCTATCTGAGTCTGAGGGCCCGATCCCATGCAGAGGCTGGGCTATAGTACATGAAAATCTAGAAAACAGGCAAAATTCAAGTTTTAAGGCCGTAAAATGCCAAACAATGAGGAATGGTCATGGCGGAGCGGTGAATATGGTTCCTTAGATCATTATTGATGGCTCAAAAGAATTTTAGATGATCCAGGTCTGACGGACCGGGCCCATGCGGAAGGTTGTGGGCTATAACCACACGAAAATCTAAGAATTATGCGGAATTCCAGTTTTATGGTTGTAAAATACTAACAAATAAGGATCATTCATGGGGGGAATGGGGGTGGTGACTATTGTTCCTTAGGTCATTTTTGATGGCCCAACAAAATTTTAGGTGATCCGAATCCGGGGCTCGGGTCCATACGGAAGGCGCGGGCTATAACACATGAAAATCTGCAAATTAGGCGGATTTCCCATTTTATGGCTGTAAAAAGCTAGAAAATAAAGAACATGTCATGGAGGAGAGGTGACTATGGTTCCTTCGGTCATTTTTGATGGCCTTAAATTTTTTAGGCGATCCAGGTCTGGGGGCCCAAGCTCATGCAGAAGGTGTAACGAGCCGATCGGTCGTTTTGAGCTCTAGCACACCGTTTAGCAGTTTGAGGCCATGAGAAGCTCCAATTCAGGTATTGTGACTTGTACGCATGATTGAAATTGAATTCCAGGGACTTCAGAGTTGATTTGAAAAGATAATTCTCATTTCGGAAGCTTTAAGTTTGAGGAATTGACTAAGATTGAATTATTGAGTAAAAGACCTCGGATTTGGGATCCGAAGGTTCCATCAGGTTCGTATGATGATTTCGGACTTGGGCGTATATCCGTATCGAGTTTTGTAAGACCCGGGAATGTTTCGCTACCTATTGTAGAAGTTATCATGTTTGTAAGAATTTCATAAGTTTGGGTTGAAGTGCATTTCAGTGTTATCGATGTTCGTTTGGTTCCAAGTCTGGGAGTAGATCTGTATGGTGATTTTGGTGTAGGGAGCGCGATCGGAAGTGAATTCAGAGGTCCGTGAGTCTCTTTGGAGTCATTTGGCTAAAGATAGAAATTTGAAGGTTTTTGAGTAGTTAGACCGGAAGTGGACTTTTTTGATATCAGGATCGGATTCTGAATCTGGAAGTTGGAGTAGGTCGGAAATGTCAAATGTGACTTTGTGTGCAAAATTTGAAGTCAATCAGACATGATTTGATATGTTTTGGCATCGAATGCAGAAGTTTGAAATTCTAAAGTTCATTAAGCTTGGATCGGAGGTCGAAATTTGGAGAAGGTTTGATGCAGCTGGTATTTGGTGTAACCGCAGTTGCGAGGTTTTGGGTGCAGGTGCGGATCCGCAGAAGCGGCCCTAAGGTTGCATATGCGATTTGATGAGGGAGAGTTGGGACCGCAGATGCTGTCATCTCGCTGCAAAAGCAAGACTGCACCTGTGGAGGAGAGCACACAGAAGCGGGGATGGGCTGGGAGACTTGGACCGCAGAAGTGGTCGAGAGACCGCATGCGCAAAAAGGCTGGAGACAGTGAGTTGTTTTAAAGTCAGGATTTGGCCATTTTCTTTCGTCTTTCTCTTGGCTTGGGCGATTCTTGGAGGGTTCAAAGATGGGGTTTTCTTCATCAACGACAAGGTAAGCCATCCCCACCTATATTGAGTTAAATACATTGATTATGTACGAATTTGAGCGTGAAAAATTGGTAGAAATTTGGGATTTTGGTGGAAAGATCTAGAAATTGTATTTTTGGATTTTGACCACGATTTTGGGTATGAAATAGAGAGTAAATTATGTATTTGAGTTTGTGAGGTTGTGGGTAAACTTCATCTTCAAAAAATTTCGGAATCCGGGCACGTGGGCCCGAGGGTATTTTTGTCAAATTTTCGATCGGGGTTAAGAATTGTTATAAATTGGATTATAATGAGTACTTGGGCATATATTAACGGGTTTACATGATTAATGGCTAGTTTTGAAGCATTTTTGCATCGAATTGAGTCTTCAGAAAGGCGTGGAATGCCGGTGATAGATCTTCGGAGCGAGGTGAGTCTCCTTTCTAACCTTGTAAGAGGGAATTATCCCCAAAGGTGAATTAATTGGATTTGTGCATCTATTTATGGGGGATACGTATGCACGAGGTGACGAGAGTCCGTGCGTAGCTACTATTATGATTAAGCCCGGGTAGTCTAGGACCCAAAAGCATGCTATACTTGGAATATTTGTAATCTTATTAACATTTCGAATTGCTTAAATCACACCAAATTAGTAAATGGATTTCTAGAAAGATTAAACTTCATTTTAAAAAATTGCTAAAAGAGAATTGACTTTTATTTGGATAATTTTTCCCTATCGACTTCTTGATTGACTGTCTGTGTGCGTTAAATTTTGGAACGGGCCGAACGCCTCGGAGATTAAATAGATGCATCTATGGTTCGCGCCATTCGACTCTCTGGCAGTGCACAGTTTAAATATTATTGGATCGGGCTGTACGACCTCGACATGATTTGCGCATGCTTGTATTGCTTGCCTTAAGATTTATAGATATTGATAATTGCTCTCCTTGACTTGAGATAAATTGATAATTAATAGATTATGAATTCGGAGGCTTTTTAATATAAAAAGGAACGTTTACCTGTTTCGTGACTTACTTGAATTTACTGCCATTCTTAATAAATCCATGATTATTCGTATTAATAACATATTACTATTAGACCACTAGTAAGTGTCGAAATCGACCTCTCGTCTCTACTTCTTTGAGATTAGATGGGATACTCACTGGGTTCACGTTGTTTTATACTCATACTACACTTGTTGTGAATTTTTATGTTGCACATGCATCTGTAGTCACCTAGTGGGTGTAGTAGCATGGTTGATACAGAGGCTTAGGTGAGCTGCACTTCTTGAGATGACCCGCAGCCATCAAAGTCTCTTTCAGGTTATTGCATTTATTTTCTGTCCATATTGAATTCCGGGCAATTGTTGTATTATATTGCTTCCTAGAGATAGCTCATGCACTTGTGACACCGGGGTCTGGGATGTCTATAAGATTATTCAGTATTGTAACGACCCGACCGGTCTTTTTGAGCTTTTGCACTTTGATTGCCAGTTCTCGGGCATGACTTTCCCCGTGTTATGTATTATGACTAATGTAGATCGGTTTTCAGAAAAATTGGGAATGAATTTGGAAGAACAGTTTCAGTTGAAATGTTGAATTTGAAAGGGTTGACCAAGAGTTGACTTCTTTGTATATGAGTTCGGATCAGAGTTTTTATGTTTTGGTTAGCTTCGTTAGGTGAAAGGTGACTTAGGAGCATGATCGGAATTGATTTTGGAGGTCCGGTGTAGAAATTAGCTTGTTTTGGCGAAGTTAGTACTTTGGCGATTTCCGATTGGTAAGTGAGATTTTGATCCAAGGGTCGGAATGGAATTCTGAGAATTTTTGTAGCTTCGTTATGTGATTTGGGATGTGTGTGCAAAATTTCAGGTCATTCGGACGTGGTTTGGTTGGGTTTTTGATCAAAAGCGTGTTTCGGAAGTTTTTGGAAAAACTTAGGCTTGAATTCGATGTAAATTGATGGTTTTAGTGTTGTTTGAGGTGTTTTGGTGATTGGAACATGTTTGAATGAGGTTTTAGGATGTGTTGGTTGAGGTCACGGGGACCTCGGGTGAGTTTCGAATGGTCAATCGGACCATTTTTGGAGTTTGAAAGTTGCAGAAATTAAAGGTTCAGTGTTACAGAGACTTATCTCTTCGCGTTCGCGAGAGGAGCCTCACGTTCTCGTAGAAGGAATTTAGAAGGCAGGAATTTAAGCCTTTGCGTTCGCGCTTGAGTTATCGCGTTCACGAAAGGGTGAGAGCTGATGCTTCGCGTTCGCATGAGTTCTCTCGCGTTCGCGTATAAGGATTTGGGGTCCGGTGTAATTACTCTTCGCGTTCGCATCAGGTGCCTTACGTTCGCGTAGGTCTGGGAGCTGAGGCATCACGTTCGCGACCCCTGTGTCGCGTTCGCATAGAATAAATTTTGGTCAATGCAAGGTTGTGCTTCGCGAACGCGAGGGTTTGACCGTGTTCGCGAAGAAGGAAGGGTCAGACCTGGGCAGAATGTTTTAAAATATCTCATCCGCGATTTTGGGGCTCATTTGCTCCATTGTTGATCTTTTGAGATCTTTTTGAAGGAAATTGAAGATAGATTCAAGGAGAATCGGTTGGAAGTAAGATTTTTGAACTTAAAACTCGTTCTTATTGTGAAATCCACCTAGGAATTCATGAAAACTAAGCCTAAAATTGAAGAACTAGGGCTTGAAATTTTGAAATTTGATTTGGGGATTTGATGGGTCATTTGAGCTCGCATTTGAGAGTTTTTGGTATGTATGAATTCGTGAGAAGATAAGTAATCTATTAATGTGAAAATTTCTGAGTTTTGAGAAGTGGGCCCGGGGCTCAGGTTTTGGTAATTTTGAGATTTGTGCCCGTTATTGATTGTTTTCGCTTGGGGTTTGTTCCCTGAGCATATTGTGATGTATTCGCTCTGATTTTGGATAGATTCGACGCGCGTGGAAGCCGATTTGAGGGGCAAAGGCATTGCGAGCTAGAGATTTCATCGGTTCGAGGTGAGTAATGATTGTAAATGATATCCCGAGGGTTTGAAACTCTGGATTTGCATACCGTAGTGCTATATTGAGGTGACTTGCACGCCGGATAGCGAGCGTAGGGTAGAGCACCGTTGGGGATTGTGACTTGGTCCATCCTGATTGATGATTTTACCACGTATTTGACTGGAACTTATTTGTTATTATCATGATTTGGGCTTAATGCCGACTACTTGATTTTACCTCACTATTTGATATACTAGTTGAACTTAGTCATGTTGATTATACTGTGTTACAAACTCAGCCACTCTAATTGAATTTTTGAGACTTAACTGATATTCCACTGTTGTTTGGGCTGAGCTCTACTATTTTATTGATGCCCGAGGGGATTATGGCATTTTTCTGGACTGAGTGAGGCTTTCAGGCCTCAAGTGATATGTGAGGAGGCTTTCAGGCCTCGAGTATGATGTGAGAAGGTTTCAGGCCTTGTTTTATATGCCACGAGGTGGCTTGATATTGCGCTTGGACCGTAAGGGGCCCTTCCCGGAGTCTGTATACCCCCAGTGAGCACGGGCACCCATGTGGATCGGGCTGCACGCCGCAGCGAGATATGGATCGGGCTACACGCCGCAGCGATATGTGGATCGGTCTGCACGCCGCAGCAGGTTATTATATGATACTGTTCTGAGAGTGATCTGAGAGAGAGAGCCCGAGAGGCTAAGAGTGTTTATGAGAGTGAGCCCGAGGGGCTGGTACTGTTTTGAGATATTGCCCAAGGGGCGAACTTTTATGTGCACATCTTGCATATTTATTTGCCATTTTATCTGTTATATTGTGCTATTTGTGCCCGAGGGGCGGATTTTTCTGTGCTTATCAGTACTAACTGTTTTGAAATCATTTCGTAACCGTTGAAAGGATCATTTTCAAAAGAGATTTAAACCGAGCCAAGATATTTCTAAAGATTTCATAATTTTCACAGTTTTCACTGTTTTTCTCAAAGAATTGTACCCGGCTTCTATGAAGCATGTTGTTTGCTTTACATGATTTTCTACTAATCAGCTGTTATTTACCCTTATTACTCACTGAGTTGGAGTACTCACTTTACTCCCTGCACCTCGCGTGCAGTTGCAGGTATTCATTCACTCGGTAGCGGGTATTGGCTGCGTGGAGGCAGAGTTGTAGAGGTTTAGCGAGGTGACTGCCAGCGTTCGCAGCACCACTGTCTTTCTATGTTATTCATTAATCCTGCTTAGTGTATTTCTAGACTTGTAAAGTGGAATTACATTCTTATAGATGCTCGTGACTTGTAACACCCCGGTTAGGGCTGTGTTGGGTTGGATTTCCGCATTTTTATCTACACTTTCGCGATTTGATATTATTAAACCATGTTGCACTATAATTGTGTTAAATAATTGTTTTAAAAAGGATGAATTGGGTTGACTGGCTGGCCTTGTCTTCAGAGAGGCGCCATCACGACCAGGTTCGGGATTTGGGTCGTCAAGTATTTTAAGATTGTTAAAGGTATCATTATCTATTCGGTGAAATTAATTATTTATTGTTTAATGTTTAAAAGAAATGATTTCAAGAATACTAAAACAAGAAATTACTATTTATTTGGTGTTGGCTTGCCCGACAGCGATGTCCGGTGCCATCACGATCCTTGGTGGATTTTGGGTAGTGACAGAAGGCGTGGACTATATAGCATACGAAAATCTGGGAATCGGGAAGAATTCCAGTTTTAATGACATAAAACGCCAAAAATAAGGAACAGTCATGGCGGAGCGATGAGTATGGTTCCTTAGGTCATATTTGATGGCCCAAAAAAAATATTAGGCGATTCGATTCTAGGGGTCCGGGCACATGCGGAAGGCGTGGGCAAACACACAAAAATCTGTGTATCGGGTAGAATTCAAGGTTTATGACCGTAAAATGCCAAAAAAGAGGAACGATCATAGCGGGGCGGTGACTATGGTTCCTTAGGTCATTTTTGATGACCCGAAATAGTTATAGGCGATCCAAGTCTGGGGAAGGCGTGTGCTGGGGCCGGGGCCCATGCGGAAGGCGTGGACTATAACGCCCAAATATCTAAGAATCAGGCGAAATTCATGTTTTATAGACGTGAAATGGCAAAAAATGAGGAACAGCCATGGCAAGGCAGTGACTATGGTTCCTTAGGTTGTATTTGACGGCCCGAAAAAATTTAAGTTGATCCGAGTCCGGAGGCATGCTGAAGGTGTTACATCCCATAAATTTAACAACCGTATACCGTTATATATATTGATATGGTATTTTTAGTGGAACTTTTTCTTTTAAAACAGTCATCGTCACAAAAAAGGATTATTATAATAAAATAATATATATATATCACGCACATGTACTATGGTTTTACTTCCATATATCCGACTCATAACTTTTCTCTTGTAAAAGAAATAAGTGGGATGGTTATTTTGTAGCCATTACATGAAACAATTTACATTGTTTAAACTTTAATAGTATTAATTTATGATTGCATTTTTTCAGAAAATAAAAAGATTTTCTAAAAATATGGTATAAACGATGAAAATAATAGTGAAAGGCTTGATAAAATTTACGTAGCGGTGTCTGAAAGAAAAGAAGACTTTAAACTTGTATTAAAGTCATAGAAGTGTATGTACTCATAAATTATTTCATTAAAAATAAAATAAAAAGTTAAAAATATAATTTTGAATAGTTACCATTATTACTATTTTCAAATATGGTAAATTATAAACAAAATATGAGAAAATTTATAAATGAGATTTTCCTTAATTTAAAAATAGAAATTATTTTCAACAAGAAAAGAAGGTTATCTTTATACCATTTTAAGAATTAACCGTACGAAAATTTATATTCTTTATATGATATTAGGAAAATTAGAAGTTTAAAAGATATATGTATTTTTACATAGATATTTTAATGAAATAATAGTGTATGTATTTTTTTATATGAAGACCATGATAGTAGAATATATATAAAATGTATTAAAAGTAAATATTATATCAAGTAATTTGAAATAATTCTTAATTATATGAGTAATTAATTAATTATTGAATAATTAATTAAAGAGTGAGATAAAATTTAACCCCTGCGCCCAACATGGCAATCACCATCAAATTAACTAATCATTAAAGATGGCAAGGTGTCACACTTTGGGAAGGAAGTGTGACACCAATCTTAAATAGGTTAGGCCACTTAAGAATAACAATCCCTACCTTTTGACCTTTGATTGACATGTCTTCTACCTCATAAGTTTCCCTATGTAATCTTTTCAATTTATCTATTCGTACAATTGTTTCTTCCACTACTGTTTTTTCTTCTTATGCATCTCTCTTCACTAAATCAATTGTTTTAATTGTGTTTCTTCTTAAAGCCCCATATAACTCGATACTTTTCGACACTGCAAGTGCAAACATCAGGTCAAGTCAATTTAGATACCTTAGGCTGTGTTGAAATATTTTCAGGATTAAAGGAGTTCTTTTCCATGTATCAGATTCTTTGTAAACGGCTTGATGCCCTTCGGTTCTCTTTCTTTAACTTATGTTAACATTATCCTAGTGCTGATTAAGGATATGAAGCAAATGTTGGACTTCTAAGCCATTGAGCTTTAAAGTATAAAAGTGTGAATTTGAAATGTTGGGAAATTAAATGGAGGGAAAAATAAAAATTTGAAGAAGTGAGCTTATGTCTTGCACTTTGTCCCTCATTGGTGAGGGACAACTACATTTGTGTGTATATATATAGAATCACTTCTTAAACCTCTTAAAAGGAGTTGAAGAGAATGAACCCTCGCGCTGTCGTCGTCGCTCGGCTCGGGCTCGGCTTCGGCTTTGTCAAATGATTGATAAGATTATTTTTTGGACAAAATTTATTTAATTAATTATTTAATAATTAATTAAATGCCAGATTACTGCTGAAGATTCAGAAATATAGTCTGGTCGCGGTCCTAGCGTAACCGCGGCAGGCGACGAAATTTCTGAATAGGCACCTTTTCCAGAACAGACATCACACCTCTTCCAATAATTGCCTATAAATTCAGAGGCATGGCTTTGTGTTAATACGCCAAAAATATTACAGAACTTCCTTCTTTCTGAAAATACTGCATTCTAATTCGCAGTCCCTCTCTCTCGAATTCGTAAGTGTGATTTTGCTCCGTTCTTTAAGTTCGTTGGTATCCTGCAGTTTGTATTGCCATGTTTCAGGAAAGTTTATTCCGTTTTATCCTGGGAGGATTTAATCCGTTACCTTGGCAACGTGTGAGGGGATTAAAATTCCTTAAGGATGCACAAGCAAATTGTGGACTCGGAATATTTCTTAATCTCTACTGTTTTTCCAGTTTCTTTTATTTTTCTAATAGTTTTATGACTTTGTGTTTTAAAAGAGTAGCGTTCACAAGCTTAAGAAATTTTATAATACTAACGTTTCTGTGTTGAATTATATACTAAACTGTTTTCTATATTGTGTTGAATTATATACGTACGGGTTTGAAGTATATAAAAACTTCACCATTATTACGTGTTGTCTGTTTGGTTTTATATTCAGTTTGAAGATATCAAACCTTCACTAATTTAACAAAGTTCTATTTTGTTTCCAACTCTACAGAAACATGACGAATGAAAACCAAACTAATGGAAATATTGCGGGGACGGGTGCTACTGTTACGAGTGTTGCT